>BGPR01002207.1:0-123223 GCA_013235015.1 Araneus ventricosus | reverse complement strand
AATTTCATTATTTTTTCGATCAAAATTAAAAAAATTAAACATTAGCAATAGAAATCCCGCATTTTTTATCCTTGCTACGGCGTGACCCTTGACAACGTGCCTATGCTGGATTCCCATCCATTTTGAGTTAGTGTCAGTTCTATTATTTTCTCGTTTAACTTAATTTGAAATTCAACAGATAAATCTGTCAGATTGTTTCTTTAGAAGAATTCCTGCTTTACTTGGGAGTGGATGGGATATAAACACATTTTGAAGAATATCTCTGTTTTCTTCTTTTAAAATTATATTACATGCAATTTGTCTTGGATGACGAATTGTTTCGTCAGTCATTTTTATTGTCGTGAGGCTCGGATAAAGGAAGCCCTAATTAGCTTCTTCCATAAGAGGCGTCTCTCATCTAGCTTCCTGATTTTCATCAGATAGGGAAAGGGGATGGAGATTCGAGCAATGCGTCCGCCACGAGAAATCTGCTCGAGAAGTTGTCGCTGTAGATTATCTTTGGAGGAATCCATTTTGAGTAGGTAGACGTTCATTTCAGTTGGTAACATCGGTGCACTTAGCTCCAAGTGCGAAGGAACGCGCAACTGGCGTAGTACTGAGAAGACGTGTGATCAACTACCGCCGCAAACTGGAGCCAATAAAACCCGACTTCCGTTGGATTCTTCCTATTCGAAATGGATCTTTTCTAACATAGCCAGTTGTTATAGCGAGACAACTTGGCGAGCAGAGTTCTCGTGGGGAGCAGATAGTAAGTAATCCTTCTGGCGAGTTCAAAGAGACAGACCTAGAGCGGTTGGTTATGCACATACTGCAAATATTGAACAGCCCTACTCACGAATTTTACGCACTTTTATTTAACTTAATTTGTTTCATGTTCGCAAAGAGGGAATTTTGTAATCGATTTTTCACTCACTTGCAGATGTGCTAGCGTTTTGAAATTTTGTACGCTTCTACGCTCTCAATGACGAAACATTATTTTGATGTTTTCGGAATTCATTCATCAGATAATCGATTCATTTAATTAAATTTGTATTCCTGCGACAGGCAAATTTGAGAAAAAAATAATTTCAAGAATCCATATTATGAAATTATAACAATAATGAATTATAAATTAAGGACTGAAAAGTAGAAAATAATTAATATAAAAAGTTTTACTTTTTAAAACACTGTTAAAACTCTGCTTTTAAAACTATTTTTATTTATTATTACTATTATTATTATTATATTTATTTGTAATTTAATTATGCTGATTTTGCTCATTGACTTTGGCATTTAAGATTTACTCTACCAAACCCTTTGAAGGAGCCACATTCGGTTTCACTTCAATCTGATCCCCCCCTCAAATTTCACCCCTTTTGTAAAAACGTAATTATTGGAAAATATAATAGTTCTGATGAAAAGGTAACAGAATTTCATTGCCTTTTAACAGAAAAGATAAACAATAAAAATAAAAAGTTTTAAATGACGCTTTTAGTGCACTAATTAAAACTTGTTTACTGAAGATTTTTTTTTATTATCTTTAATATACTTTATATTCATTATTATAAACATTGTGGTATCTTGTAATCGTGTTTTTTTTTTTAAAATTTACGCTTCTCATGGCGCTTCTCATTTGAAATCAAAATTTAATTTAAATTAATCGATGTACTGTTAAATAAGTTCTGAAAATATAAAAGTAGTATATTATCCAAAAATCAAAAGCAGTGTTTTACACAGAACAGTTCAGAATTTCAGAAAATGAATCAGAACCACAATTCAAGAGTGATAATAGATCGCAAAATTCTGCCTTTATAAACATGAAAGAAATAGAATAGATAAAATCGTGTAAAGATTAGTAACATATGGAAAGCAAGTTCTTAAAATTGTTATCCATTATCTCGCAAGTAAAAAATGTAACAGAAAATCAAAAACAAGGATGCTTTTAATGTTTCCTAAATATAATTTAGTATGTTGTGTAAAAAGAAGGAATATCAAATAAATTTAAGAGTATCGGGAAAAATTTTGAGACAAATAAATAAAGAATAACAATTTTTTTATTCTTCACAAAGCACTTTAAAAATGATTATGAACAGGCATTAAAGATTATATTAAACAAATCTTCAAAGTACCTTTTAATAAAATTACCCCTTTTTTAAGTTTTCGCCTCTCTTGATTGAGAATACATTTTTAAATAATCTTCTATTTCTGAATTTTTTAAAATTTTCTATCCCTACGATTATAGTCGAACATAGTTTTAAACTAACATGACTTTGATAGTTTAATCTTGTTAGCAGAAAGATATTCTTTTTTCAATATTTTTTCCTTTAAGGTTCTTTGTTCCAAAACATTTTTGAAAGATATTTTTTCGCTGTTTTTGTTTTCGCACACTTTAGGCATTATAAAGTTTCGTATAATTTACTGTTTATAAGAAGGATAATTTTTTGAATTAAACCCACTTTATAGCACTTCCTGCTGTGTATACTATTAGTAGAGGAGAATATAAATTTATGCCGAAATTAACCCTTAAAAGCCCGATTTTTTAAAAATTGATTTTAAAATGTGTTTCGACTTTCATTTCTTAAATAAAACATGGAAAAAATACTTTAAAAAATCCTATTTTGTTTTAAGTTTGGCTTATGGCAAAAAAAGTTTGTTACCAATTGACAACACTAGGCTTTATTTCAGAGAACAATTTCCTTGATAAAATTCTATAATTTCAAACACAGGCTGCCATTTATATGTTGTCAATTGATTTAATAAAATTTTTAGTATGTATCCAATTGGCAACAACAGGCATTAGAGCTTCAGTGTTATTCTCGAGATTTTAGAAGACAAAATTGTGTATGTTGCGTAAAGGCAACACTGGGCCTTTAAGGTTTAAACTAAATGCCCATTTTCATCTCTACTAATAATAAAGGAGAATGTGAGTGTGTCTGTGTGAGTTGGCGCTCTACAGGCCAGACCGTTACACCTAGAGCTACGAAATTTGGTATAAACATACTTTGGAGAGTGGGAATGTGCACCTCGGAGCCCCTTTTTGAAATTTTATATAGAATTTTAATTAATTAAAAATTAAGCGAAATTTTGGCGTTTTTTCTTATAATTTTTGAAAATGTTACTGCACAACAATCATTTTTACACCATCTGAAAGAGCGAAAAAAAATTACCTTCTCAATTAAGTTGACGTACAATGTTTTAATACTTCTAATTGTTGTAACGCAATTCAAACTGTTTTTATTGTTTAAACAAATATTTGATTGAGTGTTTCTCTTCCATTGTTGAAAGCTAAGTTAATATCTTAATGTTTAATGATATATTTCAATCAGCATATTTTAATCCAGCTATCATGCTACTGGACGTAAAATATGCAGCGACATTTTAAAATTAAAATCAAATGCATATTTTGCCAGAGGAATAAAAGAGTGAAGTTTATGCCGAGCATTTGTATACTACATAACACAGACAGTCACTCGACTCCATTACGGGACGTTCATGCAGACAGCGAACAGAATAGGTGCGAGGGTACTGAAAGAACATGGGTTAAATGTTTATCAAAATTTTAAATTGAAAATCACTTAAGTCTGGCGCCCATCATATTTTACTAATAGCATATCGAATTATCGCATTTTTAGGCTTATGGAGTAAAATCTTAATGATTAATTAGCTTTATAATTTGACACAAAAATGACGTAGAATCCATAAGCATCTCAAGTATTCTATGCCTTCTTACATGAATGAAAACGACAGTCCCTTTCCGTAACAGGAGGAGTCATCTTATTAGGTAGCAAAAAAATGCGTCCTTTAAGGGGTTAAGGGAACCATGAATATCAGTTTATACAGAAGAGATTCAGCTGAAATTATATTCCCGGCGAACAAGCTGGTGGCCGAATTCGGCTAGTATCTTATAAAAAAGTAATGAATAAGTTTAAAGACGATATTTTAAGTAATTTAATTCTGTTTTGCACTAATTTTATGATTAATCTTAGTATATTGTTACCGTTTAAACTAGTGAGAATTTTCTCTCCTCCAGAACACTTGCACAAAGTGGTTCGTTTCGTGCTTAGCTGTTTGGTAAAGTGAAGTGAATCGAGTACGCATTTTGGACCGCTTTTCTAAATACTTCAGACAGATCATCAGATTCGTTAACTACACGACATACCCCACGAAGGGTTTTTAAATGGCCCATGTGTTCATTTTTATAACGTAAAATACGATTATCATAAAAAAGAAAACAGACAATCGAAAATATTAAAGTTTAAATATCTAATGTAGAATTTATGAAAAAGATACTTCCAAGTGGAGGTTGGCAAACTGACTTTCTATGGCATCACTACACCTGTGAATGACTCATGAGAATCGGTCGTCATAGTGAGAAGGAAAAAACAGGGTCAGCTGTCAAGTTTTTCGGTTAACAACTCTTCGGTGTTTCCAAATTATTGGCTCTTTTTTTTACCACACCCAACCCCCCCTTCCAACTGACGCCACTGACTTAGTGACCCAACGGCTAGTATTTAAAAAACTAGAAAATCACCCGTCATGGTATGACGGGTGCAAATTGCCTCTTCATTCGGGAGATTTACTGTCAAATTTGACGTGTTTAAATAGATATATATGCGAGAGAAATGTTTAACATTGATTGAAAACAAATAAAATAATGTATTATGACAGGAAATACTTTTTTTCTTTACATATTATTTACATATTTCTTTATTCAAAAACCTCTTGGTAAACAACATTCAGTGTGAAGTATTTTTCGTTGTTTAGCAATGCTCCTTGTACTTCAGATGTCTTTGTGTCAATTTAAAGGGTGCCAAAAAATATTATCAAATTATATCATCACGATTGCACTAAATAATTAGATGCATCGTAGCGTTCAAACTATATCACGCTCATGATATACCACTGACGTAATTTACTACTTTCTATTAAGAATCGGAAATTAATTTGAAATATATGATTAATATAATTTAAAATTCCTCGGGAACTATTGATCATATGGAGATAAATTTTATATCAATGGATATCAAATTTTATTTTTCTATTTTATTGCTATTAAATTTGAAATTAGAACGACAATTACTCTTTTAAACTTAAAATTACTGAAATTTAAGTTCTCTAACAATGAAATAATGCTGTTTAACGTCTCGCAATGCTACGGCGCGAGTTTTATTGTTAATGACGTCAGAGCGTTACCGAGAGATCTGCGCTATTATATTAGTAATAATGAACAAAGTCTGACCCACTACTCAAAAAAAGTTTCACCATCATTGATCCAGTTTATCGTACTTTTGAGTTACCGTATTCACACAAACACGGATATTTAGACAAACAGACAGTCAAGGCTTCGATGGTTTTGGTCCAAAAGTTAATTTAAAATGGTAAAAGCATGTGCTAAATTTCATTCATCCATTTCACGAAATTCATGACCGCGAAAGGACAAACAGACTGATTTCCCGTTTATAAATTTTATCCAAAATGTGGATAGATACACTAGTTTTCGACAATTCTTCATTCGTCTAGTTCTCTTCGACCTTGAGATTTCGTGTTTACGGATAAACAGGCGTAATTCCGAAAATGATATTTTCGGAATCGCGGAGATTCCTCAAAATTCCGAAGTCGAACTTTTGAATATTTTAATGCTTTCTATTTGTATATTTCGTATATGAAAAAGTAAACTTCTTCTATTATTACTCCACCCGCAGGGAACTGACCAGATAAAGTTTACAGTTATACGAAACCCTCTCAGCGTAAAGAATTACAGAAAGGAGAGAAAAAATAAAATTAAAACAACAATTAACACACAAAGTATACTAAAAAAGTTCTGCAGTGAATGTCTTAATTGCTGGTGGAAGCGATAAACATCTTTCTTAATCAATGATGACATCGTGCTTTCCTTCATGTAGGATCTTCATAATATCGTGCCAGGGAATTTTCGTTTTGAACAATATTTTCACACCACGACGAAAGGTTTTCAGCGCTTCATGAAGTGAAAGGGTTTTGTCACTAGATAGTCTATTGCTTAGTGGTCTGGATCACCATTTTCACCGCAAACGCAACGATGGTATACAATTACTTATTCTAGGAGGTGTGAATTTCGTTCCCGTAATCATATAATCGCACACAAAGTAATAGAATTAGCCAATGCCAACTTGATGATGTTCTCGTTAGATGCAAAATGGCATCAAAAAAATGACACAGGCGCCTAATAAAGATCTGTAACTTCTTCAACGTACAGAATCTGCTCGGTTAATTGACTCGGGAAAAAATGCTGGCATACCACGAATTATCCTCACCCTATCCGACCCAACCACGCTCTCACAAATGACCAGAAGACATTTCCCACTGAAAATTGCCATTTTAATGAGTATCAATGAGCTTTAAGGACAAAAACTTCAAACAGATGGATTATGCTTGCCATTTCCTGTATTTACCCATGGAAACCCTGTGCAGCCCTTTCAAGAGTCACTTAATCTAACAATATTTTTGTATCAATAACCGAACAAATAAGAAATTCAAGTTGATTCCTTTTTGACGTGAAATATTGTATAAGAAGAGGTATTGTAAATGTATTCACATTAACAAACTGTATTTGCTATTTCGTGTACATGTTGCCATTTAAGTGTATATTTCATGAAGAACCTAATCAATAGGGTGGATCGAAAATTCAAAGTGTGGATAAAATAATAGGCATAGGGTGCAAAAGTTGTCTTTTAAATGTACTAGAATATATGCAAAATTTTTTCAACTTTGTTTAATATCTTCCGGTGCCCCAAAACGCTTAAATATTTGCAAAAAAATAAACGTTTTTTATGCAAATTTCGAATTAAAAATCAAAAATTAAAAATGTGTTAAAGAAACGATTTTACAAGGAGAAACGTAGAGGAGAGGGCGAAGGAATGATAAAAAATATGAACAAAAATTGGAAAATTATCGTACTGAAAAAATATCGTGTTTGTTCGATATCACATTTTGTAAGTGTACAGATTTCGATACATGTACATTTCAAAAAGACATGAACATTCCACTTGCTGAGCGATTGTTTATAAAAGATCGTATATTAGAAAGGAAAATGGTTATTGGAGAAGTGGAAGTAATTGCTACTGAAAAAAAGAGAAAAGGAAAAAAGAAAACAGATGGAAGACAAAAGAATAAAACGTAAAATGGTTAAAACCGATGCTGCTTATTCTCAATCAATGGAGCTACTTGAGCTCAACACTATGTCTTCGTCCTTGTATACAGATACGGATGTAATTACCTTGGAATATCAATCATAAAATCGTTTAGATTTCCTTACCTTAGCAATGGAATGTGATCGATACGGAGTTTCAGATAGAACAGCTACTTCATTTGCCAGTGCTGTTCTACAAGACATTGGAATTGTACACGAAGGCGAGGCTTCGCATGTGGTAGATCGCAACAAAATTCGTAGACAGAGTAAAAAGCTTTAAAATGCAGATGCAAAGTCTACTAAGTTAACAGTGTCTTGATCTCTTTTAACCGGATTATATTTAGATGGGAGGAAAGACAACACAAAAGTGCTAATTAAGAAGGACACAAGGTACTACCCAAAGACCATGAAAGAGGAGCATTACATTCTTGTGAACGAACCTACCTGTGTATATCGGACATGTTACTGCTGCAACAGGAGGAGCTAAAGCCATAAAAGAAGCAATACTCAATTTTTTGGAACACATAATATGCGATTAAATGGGCTAACAGTAACTGGATGCGATGGAACAAATGTTAATACTGGGCACAAGGGAGGTATTATTCGCTTGATGGAACTTGCCTCAGTAGACCATTACAATGTGAAGTTGTTTGCTTCAAACAAATGAGTCACCCCTCCGTAAATTCTTTGGATGGGCAACAGCTGGTCCTAAAGAATTTTGTCGACCACTTGGTAAAGCAATCAAAACCACGAGGAGCTACCTGTAGCTCCTTTTTCTTCAATAAATGTGGAGAATATGCGACATAATATAGATAGAATGGTTCTCAGCAATGATCAGCAATATCTATATGATATTTGCCTAGCGATATCACGCGGTGAATGTTATTCTGACCTGGCATTAAGAAAGCCTGGTCCAGTTGTTCACTCAAGGTGGCTAACAATTGCAGGTAGAATTTTAAGGTTGTATGTGGTCACAGAAATACCATCTGACAATCTTATTCTTGCAACATATATTATGAAGGTATATGCAACCTGTATGGTTCCATATCAAGACAAAGCCCTCCATAACAGAAGGAGCGCTGCATATTTGGAGACTTATTTCATTTTTTAGATATTTGGAACCCAATTTAAGAAATATAGTACACACTTTTATTCAACGAAATAGCTTCTTTTGTCATCCAGAAAATTTGCTATTATCAATTCTCACAGATAACAGAGAGAATATAAGATCTTTAGTACTATGAAAACTAATTTGTACTAGAAATGAAAACAGAGAATCATCAGAATAAGAATTTTTCAAGTACCAAAAATAGACTTTAAAGCAAATGAGTTTTTGCACTTATTGCACTGGCGGACATTGAGTTGGACATTTGAACCACCTCTTTTGATGAATATGTCATTTAAATAAATAGAGGACATGGTAAAAGTTAGACGGAGGATTGGTCAAAATATCCATGCCATACCCAAGCTATAGAAAGGTGTTTTCTCATAGTGTTTGAAAGGTCGGAAAGTATATATGGAGAAGAGAAGAGACACGGCTTCATATTGAATAGGATACAATCAAGAAGTCTTATCAAGCATTTTAATACCAAAAAGGATTACATCCTTTAGAAATATGTAAATCTTCAAACTAATAGAATTAAAAAATCTATGATTAAGTTCACTTTTTATAACTTTTGTGATTTATTGCTTTGACTATTAAATTTATACTTCATGTATTATTATAAAATTATAATTATTTATAAGTTTTTACTTTAATACTTGAATAATCTGCAAATTTTTCAAATATTTTTCATTAATTCACAGTTTTTAATAGATATTTGTAAAAATGTCAATTTTGAACTTTTTGGGGTGCTTTCGGGCCACCAGAAGATATGAGTGAACTTTAATAATAATAAAAAAACGCAAACTAATATACCCAAAACAAAACTTTCTTACCCGGCGCTGAAGGAAATTTTGAAAATATTTCTTTATAAATTCCCCCCCCCCAAAAAAAATGTCATTTTTAACTATTTTTGGGGTACTTGGGGCACTGGAAGATATGAATGTATTTCGATAAAAAATATAAGTAAACTAATATACCTAAGACAGAACTTTTCCACCCCATGCCAAAAATAATTTCAAAACAAAACAAAAAAAATTGTAAATTTTTGTAAAAAATTCAATTTTTAGCTATTTTTGAGGCGCTTGGGACACCGGAAGATATAAATGAATTTCAATAAAAAATTATATAATCTAATATACTTAAGACACAACTTTCCGGCCCCATGCCAAAAAGAATTTCAAAAAAAATTTTTTTTTCCTATACTTTTCGATCTACCCTACTCATCAAGTCAGTTAAGACATTCTGGGAAATAACTAATTTCTGGCTTTAACAATAAAATATTCGCTAAATATTTAATTTCAGCAACCAAAGACTATATCATTTTGGGGGCAGCGGAAAGTGGAAGGTTGAATGTGTAAAAATTCAGTATGGATTTCCTGAAATGTGAAAAGAGGAGCAATGGAGTTAATAGAAAATAGAATATGAAAAAATTTAATATGAATTTTGTGACATTTTTAAGTACTTTTTAAGTACTCTGCCCCCTGCTCGCTAGAGCTCGCCAACCCCCAGGAGGATTGAGTTGCAATCCTCTCAGGTTTGTTACGCAAACCCAGCTCGCTTCGCTCGCTACAGTGCAAACACTACGCATCCTAGCACTATTATTATAAAATTTTTATAAATATATATGAATCAGCTTTATTTTGCTTCTGATGCTTTAACTTAAATCAGCACAGAATAAAATTTTTTAGCCTCAAAAAGATATCTTTCTTCGAATAAAACTTTCAAATAAAATTATGGAAGTGCATAAATAAACAAATACATAAGGGTTGCAAAATTAAAGCAAATATAATTATTCTAAAAATTAATTTTAAAAGCAAATTAGATTTAAGATTATTAATAAAGTGATTGTGGTGTGACATCTTAGCACTATGAACATAAAAAAGACAACATTATGAATAAATAAAAATCTTAAGCTCATTTCCTTTTAATGCTTTCACCTTAATCAAGAAGGAATAAAATTTTTTGGGCCTGAACCTTAGCCTACCTTATTTGCAGGTACGATGCGTTCGAATAAAACGTTATTTGTCACACTGCGATTGAATATAACGTTATTTGCAGGTATTGTGCGTTTAATAAAACGTTATTTGTAAGTGCTGCACGGGCAGATGAAACGTTAATTGCAGGTACAGTAGTAACGGATAAAATGTTATTTACAGGTATTTTCCATTCTGTTAACTTGTACATTCGTGTTTTCTTGATGACACTACACTATTTCAATTATTTCAGAATTTTATTATCAGTTAACCTATTAACTTATTAAATACCGATGGCGCCATCTGCTTATGAATATATGAAGAAATTGTTAAAAAAATTTATATTTATAATAATGAATTCTAAATTAAGAACTAAAAGGTAGAAAATAATTAAAATAAGAAAATACTTTTTAGTACACTAATGAAACAGTGTTTTTAAAAACAGTTTTTATTCTTTCTTAGTTTAGAAGACTTGTAAATTGTGGAGAGACGGATTTATATTAGGAGTTATTTTAAATTTATAGGATAATATACCATGTTTGGAAAAAGGAATAAAATCTAGTAAAAAATTTATTTTCCCATAAGTTTTAGGAAAATATTATCTGAAACTTAAACTATCCAAAATATTAGTCATGCGGCAAAGAGGATGGAGGAATAAAGTGCTTAGGAATATGTAAGAAAAATGTGTAAAGATTTTTCGGAAGTTTTTAATTTTCAAGGATTAAAAATAAATTGATTAAGGTGATACCAAAATGAGGAGATAATTATGGGAGGCAGAATAATGGCGAGTGGAAACACTCGGAGAAAAAGTTTGTCGCTCAGGGGCCGAACCCCGGAAAGTCGAAGTACAAGCGCAATGCCTTTACAATTGTACTATCGGAACGCACGGGTGGAAGCCTAAACATGTGTTCTTATTTCAACTGTCATTTATATCGTAGTTTGGAATTTTAAAGATTGCTGAATTTCAGATTGATTGGAAGGTTTGATTAAATTTATTTGCAACTTTTTGATTCATCCTTTTTTTTCATAGAAAATCCAAAGTCGCTGACTTAAAGTATTTTGACTTTGACCTGAACGTTTTTTGGCTCTCATAAGCCATCTCCTTCAACTATCTCTTTTGAATCATTTCATATAAAGTTTCATTATATTGTAAGAAATATTGTGAACTTTACATCTTAAACTCATTTTTTACGAGAAAAGGTTATTTTACACTACAACGAATATAATAACAGGCTATTCCTACGAAGTTATGCCTAACATGGCGGAGGCTTCCGGTTTTGTTTGGCAACAGACGTTGGCATCGACAACAGAGACATTAACCCCCTTTTCTCGCCCTAGCGTTTTATATATATAGATACCTTAACCAAACGCGTACAATTATATTCAAATATGCTTTTCAAATCCTATTACTGAATTCTTCATTTACAATAGATACGTAAAACAGTAGATAAAGTTCTACGTACATTCAACGACGACGATGTGAGGTTTTATAATACATAATAGCCCGGAATTGGTTTCTGTTTGACAGTTTCAATATTTGCTGTTAACTATTTTCATTTACTTTATATGAAAAAAAAGATTTAATAAAAGGCTGTACTACTAATGCTCTGCAGGTTTCGAAATAATTTGAGAACCCAATTTCTGGTCTCCACTTCCAATTTAATAAACCGCCTTTTCATTTATTTTAAATTTGTCTAAACCATAGGACATGATGCAAAATATGAACAAATCGAAATGTCCACCATCCGTCAGCAATGTGATCAGTTGAAAATAAAATATTTTAAGCTACGTAATTAAAATATTTTATCGGCCATTTCAACTGTTTTAGTTCGATCCTGTCCATGACGTCTTTGCACATTTTCTCAGCAATCAAGCCGACTCTTTGTTTTTTGTTCCCCTCGAATTCCGGCGAGTTCCAGTCTGCCGGAGGTGTTAATAAACACAGAAGCCGGTGTCGCTACGGGGCCGCAGGGGATTATAAAAAGGCGCTGTTCACATTCCCTCGTGTCCCAACAAAATTAAAGAATGTTGTTGTTGAGAGAGGAATATTAAAATTCTTTGATTTTTTTAAGCTTCATTTTGCGATTTCATTCTTGCTCGAAACTTTGTAGAGGATGCAATTTTGTCGGGGGTTGTGTGACATTTTACAGGAACAAGGAAGAAAAATTGTAACTTGTTTTCGAAACAAGCTGGCTGCCATGTTTATTTTTTCCTTACGTTTATATAATAAGAAATAGTTTATGTAAAGTATTTTTTCTTAAATTTTCTAAAAGTTACATGCATTGAATATTCAGTTTGGCTTGAGAGTTCTTATGAAAAAAGTTTAAATTACTGTCGTCTACCAAATAACTGATTCTTCCTAGTTTGGAAATGAAATTTACAAAGTATGTGAGTGCTTTTTTAATTTCAACATCGGATACTTTTAACAGATGCATTAAAAGTGTCAGGACGAAATTGATAAACTGATACAAGTTACAAAGAACCGAAAACTTTCACATGGTTAACATGGTATAACACAAAATTTTAACTTGTTTTCAAAACAATAAGCTCCGCTGTTAAGTCTTTCTTTTTCTTTAGATTTTATCTAATAAAAAACATATCATTTGAAGTATTCTTTCCAGAAATTTCCTAATAATTTACTTGTAATAAAAATGCAATTTTGCTTATAAGTTCTTGTGAAGGAAATTTAAATTATTAACGTCAGTCAACTAACAAGATCTTCTGGCTTGATAATTTAAAGAATATTTACTATCCGAGTAATCTGAATAACTTAGCAGTTCTTTCTGTCCAACACCTAATATGTTTCATAGATGAATTAAAAGTTTGATGAAGAAAGTAATAAAAAGATACCAATCACAGAAAAAATAAAAGAGAGCATAAATGGTTAACAGGGTACCATATCAAATATTACAGAAGTGCTTCAAATGCCAAAAATAATTGAACAATTAAAAACATTAATATTTTCAAGAAAGCAGCACTGGCAAAAGATTTTCATTGCTTATTAAGGTTTCATGGAAAAGGTAAATTGACTGAAAATGCTTAGTAGAAACAGATGAAGTCAACCTCATTTCATTTGTGACTTAAAGACTTTAATGTTTGAGTCTGAAGATTAATGCTTTGAATTGGTTTCTATGTGATTGGATAGGAGGGGGGATGCCAACTGAGGTGTCGTCCTCGTCATGTGCCTGTGGTTCAAAATTACAAGGTCCCTCCCAAATTAGCCCGCGTGTTGCTTCAAAACGGCACGTTAATATAACTAAACTAAACTATGTGATTAGATCAACTCTGCAATAGAAACTTTACTACAGTGACTCTTCAATGGAAGTATGAATTAAATTTAATTCCTACTCGATGGTAAGTCCAATCGAAACTGTTGGCGTGTTTCATTAGCCCAGAAATTGCACAAGAACAATCTTTATTTATTAAAATACTTTATATATATATAAAGTATTTTAATAAATATATATATATCAAAACAAACAAGAAACAAAAGACAAAAATTCAATAACATGCAAGAGACAAAGGACAAAAAAGAAGACAAAAATTCAATAACATACAAGAAAACAAAGGACAAAAAAAGAAGACAAAAATTTAATAAATTGAAAAATATCATGGCGAGCCGCTCGTCAGGAAGAAAAGTCCGCCTATGATATTAATAAGTGCTTTTTTCTGCTAACGACATACGAAAACACGTAAAACTTTTGTCGCTATCCTCTCAAAAAGCACAAGACAATTAAAAATGGAAAAAATTCTGGAATAAAAGACAAATTCAACGAAGATGATTTAAAAAATCGAAAGCAAAAAATTCGAATACATGACACCTAGATTTAAAATAATACAGTAATATTCACAAAACAATAAAAAGAGAAAAAAAGAAAAGGTGTTGTGACTGAAGACGATCTTTTATCTATAAACTATTCATTTTACATTTATGTACAGGAACTATATCAAAACGAAAACATGGATGAAATTCTACACTAATTCTTTTCCGTTGCCAGTATCGCTAGCTGAATAACAAGTTACATAATTAGAAAAGACAACAGGAAGTGCGAAATATAAAATGGGTGGCAACATTCTCCCACCTTTGTATTGCAGACAAACACTTTAAAGCAATACAAACATAAACAAATTATTACACACTGGCATTACAAAAATAAAAATTATTAACAGTTCACAAATTCAGTCTTTTAACAGGAATTAATGGACGGCCACATCGAGATTTCTTCATTTCCTCGAGAACATCAGCTGCAGTAGGGTTTTGCGCAGCTATATCAGTTCCTTGGTGGTCCTCGATGAGATGGTCACTAGCGCTGAGCTCCAAAGGATAAATTCGTTGAAGCGGTCGTGTGATCTCACCACTGGCTAGTCGTAATTTAGCCACACGCTCCACGCCGTCCTTGCCTGGAAACAATTCGATCACTTGAGCCAAAGGCCAATTCATTCGGTTTGGGTTCTTTGATTCAACTATGACGATTTCTCCCGGAGAAATCATCTTCCTTTTTGAAGCTACTTTGGGACTTCTTACTAACTCTCCAAGGTATTCTTTGTAGAAACGTTTGCGTAAATTTGATCGTAAGGTGTGAAGATAACGCACTCGTTTCAATATATGCTGAGAATCAATCAGATCCAAATCAAATGTTTCTCTTCCTTTAATATCTTGGATGAAATGAGCAGGCGTAAGAGGTTTCAGCTCCTTCGGATCGTCTGACAAATATGTCAATGGTCGCCCATTTATTGTAGCCTCACAATCGGAGAGTAAAGTCAACATCTCTTCATATGTTACGCATGCTTTGCCCAAACAGTTTCGGAGGAGTTCTTTAATGCTACGAACCATCCTTTCCCAAAATCCACCGTACCATGGGGCGGAGGTCGGGCTAAACAACCATTTTATTTTCATTAAGAACATTCGGCTTGAATGAAATCCCAGTCCAAAGATTTCAAAGCATTTGCTGCCCCTACGAAGTTCGTACCATTATCAGTGTATAGCGTAGAACCTCTTCCTGCCCAGAATCTTCTCAAAGCTTGCATAAACGATTCGGTGGAGAGAGATGAAACCAGTTCTAGATGGACTGCTCGATATACTGCGCACGTGAATAGAACTATCCACGCTTTGCTCCCACCACGCAAGGAAAGAGGACCGGCCAGATCTGCGCCAGTTATTTGAAAGGCTGCAACTCTGTGTATTCTGTCGGGAGGTAAAGGAGCTGGATCTGGGTTAACTTTGCCAGCTGTCAGCCTTTTGCATTTTATACATTGTCGTAAAATTGCCTTTACAACTCTCCGACCCTTGGGAATCCAGAATTTTTCTCTTAATTGTGCTAAGGTCGTTAACACTCCAGCGTGCATTAGGGATCTATGAGTATGCAAAACCAGTCTTTCTAGAAGAGGATGGTCTGGTAAAACTGTAGGATGTGTAAAGTCCTCTGGATCTTGACTGAGAATCAGTCTTGTTTGAACTTTCAGGATGCCATTTTCCTCGAAAAACTGTATCGTATCCTTGTATTTCTCACGTATTTCAGAGGGCCATTCTGACTGCATGATTTTTATTAGGGTCTCCTCTGCCTTTTGAATCTCTTCACATGAAAGTGAATTAACTAACTTAGGAGAGTTTCTCTTAATATTGTTGCAGAATCTGAGAACATAAGCAGTCATTCGGAGAATTTTCTTATAGCTCGAAAAGTACAGGAATCTATCTCCAAATCTAACTTCGTTTCCTGTGGCTAAATTTGTCACAACTGTCTTACGCCGCTCTAGAAATGCTTTATTCTGAGTCTCTGATACCTCAGAACATGGCCAAGATTCTTCATCATTATACAGCCAGCTGGGACCCTCCCACCATTTGCTTTGCAGGAGGTCAGACCAATCACAGCATCGGGTAGCTAGATCAGCAGGGTTGATTTCTCCAGGTACATGTCTCCAGTCATCTATATTGGTCAAATCCCTGATTTCCTTCACTCGATTTCCAACGAATGTATTCCATGGCTCCTTTTTCTTAATACAGCTTAAAACCACCATTGAATCGCACCAAAAGTAGGTTTTAGAAGCAGTTCGTAGGATAGAATCCACCGTTTCTGCTAATCGAGCGCCTAGAGCTGCTCCCAACAATTCAAGTCGTGGGATTGTGGATTTCAGTTGTTCCAGTTCAGTAGCGTCATTAACACTCGTAACTAAATTGTCCACGTAGAATCCTTCTTTTAAATGACCAATTGTCTTCCTCAGGCTCTCTGTCTGGAATTTTTCTCGTTCTAGATGGTAACTTATAGTGGCATTCAGCAGAAAAGGGCTGGAGGAAACGCCGAAGACTACTCGACAATGACGATAAATTCTTATTTCCGAGCATCCAGTGTTCTCCCACCATAAAAATCTTAGGACATCTCTATCTTCAGTTCTCAAACGTATCTGTAGAAATGCCTGTTTCACATCTGCAATTACACCTATGGCACCAGAACGAAATCTTAATAGTAAAAGCAGTATTTTATGTATAAGACTTGGGCCCACACTTAAGCATTCATTCAAGGAGGCAAATCCCGGTTTCTTGAACGAAGCGTCGAAAACTGGGGGGACCTTTGTGGTATTGCTTGATGGCTTAATGACGGGTCTGTGAGGTAGGTAATGGACTTCCTTGGCAAGCTGATTTATTGGGACAGCTTCTATAATACCTTCTACCTCCCACTGTTTTAATACGTCATTGTAGGCTTCAAAGTAATTTTCCTTTATCAAACGCTTAGTTGCTGTACGAAGTCTGGATTCTGCTGCGTCGTATTTATCATATAGAGCAGGATGTCCAGCTAGCCATGGTAAAGCCACTTCATATCTTTGATCTTCACAGATCCTAATTGTTTCCTTAAAATGGGTCAAAGTTTCTTCTTCAAGAAGGCTTTCATTTATCTTCTCTATGGGATCTGTAATGCCCAAAACTTCCAAGTCCCACATTTTAGGCACGTCCATATTCTGTAAGCTTAATGTGACCAGGTTAACAACTTCCTTTTTCTTCCCCAGTCCTAAAATTGTCCAACCCAGCAAGGTCTCAACTGCAGATACTCCTGAAGATAATACTTCTATTCTGCCAGTCAAAATGCTTCCAAGTATATCAGCTCCCAGAAGAACTCGTATAGGTGGTGAATCTCTTCCAACATCTGTAAGTTTTATTCCTCTGGAAGCAAGCTCAGAAAGCAATTTTCTGTCATGTATTCTAGGCAGGGTTGAGCATATCTTTTGTTGCTCGAGAAGAGACAATGGAGTTGAATATTTGCGATTTAAGCTTTCTACGTTTACCATGCATCTCTTATGCTCAGAAGCAGGGGAAATTCCTCCGCCAAACAGTCCTTGAGAAAATATCTCTCTTTCAGATGGAGAAAGGAATAGTTCTGCAGCTAAATTCCTTTCAATATAGGACAGCTTGGATCCATCATCCAACAATGCTCGAACACAGACTTCCTTTTTTCTATTTCGTAGTCTGATCATAATAGTTGTGAGATATATTTCATGTTCAGAGGGAATATTTGTTAGCAGTGTTTCTGTAGATCTCTGCTCATTATCGGCTGTTCTGTCCTTAGATGAAAAATTACTTTCCTTTTCCTTGCGTAAATCTGGGCAAAGTAATGGATAATGTCTCCGTTTGCAAATTAAGCATCTCACACTACTATGACACCTTTTTGCTAAATGTCCAACCTTAAGGCAAACGAGACAGCATCTTTTTCTTATAACTTGCGATTTTCTGTCCTCATAACTCATATCAGATAACCTTTGACAGTCTTGACTTAGATGAGGGCGGTCACAGAAAATACAATTAAGTTTTGCACCAGTTGTACTTAAAATTAATGTAGCCGCAGTGGGTTCATCTTTATGGACCGATTTCTGACTATCTTTTCGTATAGCACCACTTCCCCTATCTTTACCGAATCCTTCACGAGCTAAACGTATCATTTCTTCTGATTCGACTTCATGGCGTGAAAAGCACTTAAGTTTTTCCAGGGATCTCTGACTTGTAGCATCCTCAGTACTTTCTGAAATTCTACTCCTTTCCCACGCTCGCAGAACATTTTCTGGCAAACATGACTCCACCAATGGCTCTAGAAAGTCAGCAAATTTTTCTTTTGTGCGCCCTAAACTTTCCAATGCTCTTAATTTTGTTGCTAGCATATCGTAGAGGGTGGCTAAATCAGGAGCATTCTTTCCAGTCGTAGCATTTTTAAGAACCAGTGAAAGGAGATCGCGGACATATATTTGCACCAAGAGGTCTTCCCGGCCAAATCTTAATTTCAACTGTTCGACGGCTTTTGGATAATTTTCAGTTGTTATTGGGAAACTGGAAATTAATCTAGCAGCTCTCGAATCAGGTACCATAGACTGGTATAAATATTGGAATTTGTCTATAGCAGTCAGTTCCTCTGAGTCATGAATTTTTGAAAATATACTCCAAAATGTCAAAAATTCCTTAGGATCACCAGAAAACATCTTTAATTCAAATTTAGGTAAGTTTAATTTTACCACATCAAGCTCGGAAGAACTTTCCAAAAAAGATCCGGAATCTTTATTTAATAGCGTTTCTAACTTGGATTTAAGCTCAAGAAAATTATCTCTATAATCCTCTGCAGCCTGAAAATCAGTTTCGTATTCGGCAGCAGTGTCAGTATTTTCTAAAAGTAACGATGAAATTTTATTCTGAATCTCATCTAAACGTAAGAATTTATCTTCTAACTGAGAGTTCAATGCGCGCAGCTTATCGCCATCCTTGGCGTCTTCTTTCTTCGTCAAACATTCCTTCAACTTGTTCGCCGTAGCCGTAAAAGAAGTTCTTAACGACTTTCGTTTTGTTTTCAAAGCATCCATATTCACATGAAACTTAAAATAGTTTCTTAAAATGATTCACAATAAATTCTTAATGTCTGTTTATAAAGAAGAAAATAAAGTGAATACACTTTCTGAAACTTAAATCACTTTCGTAAACTTCATATCGTAACTCATAAGCAGTAATTTAAATTATTCGTACCTGCACATTTTATAGTTCTGAATTCTTCGAAAGCAGAATTCTGTCCTGTCACGGACGCCAATTTGTTGTGACTGAAGACGATCTTTTATCTATAAACTATTTATTTTACATTTATGTACAGGAACTGTATCAAAACGTAAACATGGATGAAATTCTACACTAATTCTTTTCCGTTGCCAGTATCGCTAGCTGAATAACAAGTTACATAATTAGAAAAGACAACAGGAAGTGCGAAATATAAAATGGGTGGCAACAAAAGGCTTATAATCGCCAGGAATAAGCGACTGTAAGTCACACAAGGAAATGTTGCCAAACTAGTTATTGCTGTTGCCAAACAGAGGAAGAAAAGGAGAAAAAGACCTTGCCGATAGCACCTAATTCGATGCTTATATAAAAAACTGTATTTGTAACTAGTACATCATTTGATGTTGAGCCTTTTCCTTTGGCTTGATTTGTCCCATGTTTGGAATATATTTGGTTGATGGGATATGAGAAACTTTCAGATGAATAGGGAATGGTAGACTTAAAGAATACTGCTTGGCCCTCAACTGGCTCAATGTCTCGAGATAGTTTAACTTAAAGGAAGCGGTTTTTCCTTTTCCCTGTCGCAGCCGGATGCTAGTTGGAGTGGGAAGTGTTCCGTTCATCAAAAAGATGCTAGTATACATATTTTTTGAATTCTGTTAATCATGGAAACTTTCAAAGAAACTTTCTTTCCAAGAGGTGAGCATAGCAACATTAATAACCTTCATAATAAATGTTTTGTGACAAATATATTCTTGAGCTGTTTCTTCACCCAGAGTGGAAAGAACTTTCATGCGGTGATTGATATTTGAAATGGAAACAAGATTATGTACTTAATGTTTCAATTTGGCAATAAGATGCCAGTTTGTCGCCCAGTGGTCAAACGCTAATGTCTAAGCATGAGCTAGATAGGGTTTGGTTTAATTCAAATACCGTTTTTCAAGATATACGAAGGCTATTTCGAGACGAACCTTGAAAATTTAAACAATAATCAAATGACGAGGAAGACACCTGATCCGTCAACTCCTCTTCAAACCGCACCCTAAAAATAGTCGACACAAATAGTAAATATTTTATACGAATATTTATTCAAAATTACATGCTTAATTGGAGTCACTGAAAAAATGTTGCTTGTTGAGTTCATGGAGTTCTTCACAAACGTAGATACTAGAGATTTCATGAAAATGAGTGTGTAAAATTCAATGAAAGGAACCATTTTTTTCTAATAAATACTGTATTTTTGCAACATCATTTGCATAACATAGAACTAACACCTTGTGGACTTATCAATAACTTGTAGAAATTTCGAATAAAATCCGATTCGCCAACGAGTAAAAATTAATAAGATGAAGGATAAAGTTCAAAACTGTAAATAAATACAGTCGATACACGACAGAACGATAATGGAAGCATTTCAGAGAAACCAGAAATGTGTAACAGAACGCATTAATATTTAAAAAATAAATTATTAGCAAATGAATGGGATTTTAAACGTTTATCGAAACAAAGTTGGGTTTTAAATTATATTGATATGTTTAATCTTAACAAATAAAGATAGTAAAAAAACAGTTTTTAAAACACAATTTTATTACTGTGTTCATAATTTTTTTAAAATTTTATAGCTGGGTTTTTTGTAACTTTTTTATTATAATATATATTACTAGGGGGCTCTGCCCCCTGCTCGCTAAAGCTCGCCAAACCCCAGGAGGATTGCGCTGCAATCCTCCGGGGTTTGCTACGCAAACCCTTCTCGCTTCGCTCGCTACAATGAAGACACTGCGTGTCCTAGCACAGTTTTTATAAAATATTTATATATATATTACACCCCTGCTCGCCAACCCCCAAGAATCACGCTGTGGTGCTTTCAGGACCACTACGTGATCGCGTAGGACCTTCTTTCAGGACCGTACGCCATACAGTTATGCATTTCTGCTAGTAATAGAACATTATAAATACATTGATTACTGAAAGTAAATTTAAATTATCTGAAATCTAGCAATTGAAACTCCTAAAATTAATTTTTCCTAAATTATTAAAATTAAAATCTTCTGGTAGCACAGATATATATGTAAATGTTAGAAAGAAATTTGAATGTTAATATTTACAATTCAAAGATGATTAAAAATCAAAATTATTTTCATCAATCAGAAATCGGTCATTTAAAACTTCTTGGCATACACTTTTGACTAATTCTTCAACAGTTTATATCAACATAACTTCATTCCACCAAAGTTTTAAGTTTAAAACTGATAAGATAGCCTTTTTACAAATATTCAATAATTTTTTTTAAAAAAATTGCTTTTTCCACCAAAATTTGAAACATTCCCACTTTTCAATTAAATATTGCTCACAAAAGCTTCCCCACCTGTATACATGCTTATTCCAATTATTATTTAGTCAAGAAAGATATAGTGTTTTTCTCAGTGTAGTCATTTGTGTTTTAAATCTCAGAAAATTCTAATTTGTCGAAGAATGATGTAACCCATCTCGCAATCTTTTATCTGAAAAAGGACAGTTTATAGAAAAAAGTGGCTCGAAACATTTTCATATTAACTATTCAAAATTAAAACCCATAATAATTATTTACCCTTAGCATTTTAAAACTGATTAGATATCCTTTTTCAAAATTTTCAAACATCGTTTTTTCCAGGAAAATCGTAAACATACAATTTTTAAAAAGAAATGTTGCTTCCACACATGTAAACACACTCACTCCAATTATTATTAAGTGAAGAAAGGCACACTATTTTTCTCTGGATAGTTATTTATGTTTTTTAAAAGTCGAGAGATTAATAAACCAATTTTTCAGAAACTTTTAGCTAAAGAGGACATTCAGTGTTAAGCACACATTCATTCATTTGTCTAATCCAAACTGTACGACTCAAACTTATTTAATTCAAACTATCTAACTCAAAAAAAATTTCGAAAAGAGTTCCGGCGACTCAAACGTAAACAAACCAAACTTTCAAACTGTTACCAAACGGCGATTTTCAAATTCGACCCGATTTTGCGTCCACGTAAGCGTTTTATATAGATAGTTCCACATGGGGCCATGTACCATGCATTTTGTCAGAATTTGGAAGAGTCTAAGGTCAGTGCAAGGATATGGATGTTCTGCACTCACAAACTTGTCAATATTATCTTTTGTACGAATTTTTTGCTTTCTGAATCTAATGTTAGAAGAATGTGGGCATGAGGCAAACCTCGCTTTTGGAACTCAATAACATAAATATAGGCCAAAACAGTTCCAAATATTCCATGCTTGCAAATATCTTCTAAAAGTTCTTTTAATTTCATATTAAATACATGTATAATAATATCAGGTCGGTCTTCAGGACGTTGTACTCCCTCCATGCAATTTAAAATTTCAGACCAAGATGGGTTGCAAATAAACGTCAGAAAGAGATCTGGTTTACCAAGCTTGCGTAGAATAGCCATTGCATCTTGGTAATTCTGTTGCGTTTGATGTGGGCTCCCTTAGAAAAAAGATGACAGTATTATAAGTTTTCCAGTGTGTATATTTTCGGTATGTGCTCGACATTTTCAAGCATCTAAAAGCCCCCGATAAAGTTCAATTCGCAAATCTTTTCGATTTTGTCGCAAAAAATGTAAACGCGAGCCTTCGGTTTTAACATATGCATCAACAATATGTTGCTGAAAAAGTTTACCACTACTGTGCAAAATACTGAAACCATTTTGCTGGGAAAGTCTGTATGCATAATATTGTAGTTGAGCGACACGGATGCGCTTTGCTGTTCTCCTTTCTTCTACATGTTCCATTCCAGTGTTCCAACTACACTCGCCCCTTGGAAATAGCAAAGGATAGGTCATTGGATCACAGCATTGATTTAAGGGTGAAATGCTTTGGCATGTATCCCCAACTGGGTACACACAAATGTCTCGGTTGTCCTACAAATATAACTGCTACTTCAGTGCATAAAGTAGGAGCATTATAACGCCGCATATCCAAATTTTTATCTTCCAAAAATACCATTTTCACTGATGTAATTGGGTGCTCTTATACCAATCGGTGCATTTGAAGATAAGACTGAGCAAATGGATTGATTTCCCTTAACATAAAAGCAAGTTTTCAAATACATGTTGCAAGCAATTTTGATTGTTACTCAAGCGTTTCTCTGTTGCCTCACTGGAGTCAAATATATAAAGTTGTCCGTAAGTTTCTTTATGTTGGTCACTTGCATACAGGGGGAAACTCTGTGCTACACTTGACCATGTAAACGGTAACAGTATGGTCCAGTTCCAGGTAGTGGTTTAATTTGCACTCCCATCGAAGCGAAGGTGAATTTTCAGTTAGCAATGCCTTCAATAGCTCCGGTGCATCAGGAATTGCCGGTAGCTGAACCTTTCCATCATGGCAGCATTTTGTATACTTATGGGCAGTATTTTTCACTTTCTTCCAATAAACAGCCCCACAAAAACCGCACTGTTCGGACATAGTTCCACAATTATGCTCCTCAACATCGTTTTGAATACACACGCGTTTTGGGCGACGGGGATTATCGGCTTCGTTTCAAATACTTCGCCTTACAGTGGATTCCTGAGCTGTTTCCTGACTCCGTTCAGTTCGCCTTTGTTCATTTCGGTTAATATATCCGACAGCACGACTTAAAATTCATTATTTTTAGAAATTTCCAATTAATAAAAATAGTTTTCAATAAACGTGATCAAACGTAGCGACTTCGGACTTTCCGCTGATGTAAACAAATCAAACTTGTGAGCTGTAGCCAAACGGCGATTTAGAAATTCGACCCTTTTTTGTCTCCACGTAAGAGAATTATATGGAGAGATTATAAATGTTACGGAATCTTCTGAAATAAATTTTTTCTCATATTCCCAAAAGGCGGCACCACTTGTTTGGAATTAAACGATTAACTGATAATTAATTTCTGCAAATATTAAATCTTGTATGTGTTTGTTATGCACACAGCTTTTGACTTGGATTGAAATAATGCAGCCGAAAAATTTCGTTGAATGTGTGTGAAAACAGTTTTCGTTTACCTAACAAAACCAATGGTGTCGATTCATATTCACATGGCACGCACCAATTTAATTACACAATCCACTGCGCATCTTGCAGGAGTAGAACGATCGTGAAGTCAGATAAGGCAACGTCCGATTGCAAGTTATGAGCAGATAAGCTAAGTCATTCGTGCGAATTGTCATCTGACTCCCAGTTGTACCACAGTTTGCCATGCGACTTACAGTGCATGTCACAGTTAAGTTTGTCATATGACTGTTGCGAGCAATGAATTGACACCATCTTGTTGAATGTTTAACCTTAAGATATACTTTTTGTCATTCAGACGTTAATTTTAACCAGAAACTGTAAAGAATAATGGGAAAGAACGAAACAAGTCAAGTTGAATAAAAGTGTTTAAAAAGTTATTATTAATTTTCTTTTGGTAATCTGGCTCTTAGAAAAACCTTTCACTTATAATTTTTTCTTTAGAAGAATTGTTTCTTAATCCTGCATAGAAACCACAACTTGTTGAAAATAAATCTAGAAGAAAAATGAGCCTTAAGTTAAACAAAACAATTAAGCAATTCAACAAAACCTTACTTTAAAACAATGGAGTTTTCTTTGGGAAAAAAATTACATTTTCCGTATCGTGAAAATTAAAGAAAGGTTTCTCTTTCTTTAAAGTTTCCAAACTTTATTTAAACAAAGATGCAATTAAAATATTCATGAAGCGGCTTGTTTCATTTCAGTTTTTGCCAGCGTATGGTCTTAATTCCACTGCTCAAAGCTCAACAAAAGACCCACCTCGCAGCAGAAAGGAGAAGAAAAACTCTTTTCGAAAATGCCAGGGAAAATTTCAGTCAAGACAGCCCATCTTTGGGGAATAGTCTTTACTTTTTTCCATCCAGTCAAATCGTCTCGTTCTTCAAACAGGTTAGAAGGGGGGGGGGCCCCGCGGAAACATTCAATTCACTTTTTTCAAAGAAAGCGTAGATAAAACACAAGTCAATTCGCCAGTGAAACTCAAATAGCGAGCACAATGGGAACGCAAAGAAAAAGCAAGAAAATAAATACGATCCGGCATTACATTTTTTTCCCTTCTCTTCTGCTCCCAAATTACATTCCCTTTCACAGCAAGATTCGACGTTTTCAGAAGGCAGCAAAAAAAAGCATTCCCCCACGACATTTTATTCCTTTTGTCGAAAAAGTTCCAATGCGACCACCTTACGATGGTCGAGAGCACATTTGTCGCCTTGATGAAATTTAAATGCACTGTCTCTCTACAACAGCGCGTGTTTTCTCGATTCTGCTCCAGCAAACTTTTGGAAGCAATCACCGGAATTCCATTCATGAGCGTGATTTTCCACTTTGCCGATGTCAGCTCCAATGGAAGCACTAATGCCTCACGGAAAAATCAAGGGAAAATATGCTTTAAAGTCTTAAATTTTCTTTGAAATCTCCAAAGGAAGGTTTTTCAGTTCTTTCGGCTGACTGTGTTTATTGAATTTCAACAACCAACTGTAAAAGGTGAGCTATTTACATACGTTTGACATTTCTTTTTCCTTTGATTTTTTATAATGTGCGGCAGAACCTCGATAACACGATTGATGAGAGTGGGAAAGGACTACGATTTCAATTCCCAGCAATTAATGATGATAGCTCGATGCTTCACATTTTGTAGATAATTAATGTCCCATTTTGAAGATATAAGTGGGATTGAGATAGTACTCGTTATTTTGAATCGTATTCAAATGACAAGAATGAATCTGAACCAAACCCCCGCTCTCCGAACCGCTCCCTCACACCACCAGTACAAGATTTCTTTTTTCTCAGCTACTGAAGGCACTGGCCCACCGATAGTCTACTGGGTTAAGGCATGGAATTGCTGTAGAACGTGAATCGGTTGAAGATGAATGAATTCTTTCTCCAAGCGAAACACAGATGTGATCCACATTCCCCTGAAAGTAATTCAGAAAGGCAATGAGCCCTCATATATTTTGAGCTAAGTCAGACCTTTACCTAGAATCTCTCTTAGATACTCCATAGTCCCTTTCACTAACAGAAGATACCTCAATTTCCCTGGTATTGATTCTTTGACCCACGAACTGGGCTAGATTTGCCTAGTGTGAAGTCAGGGTAGTCATCAGTATGCACAACGGATGAATAAACCGCTATTTCCAAAGAAATTGTGAAAAATACCGTCAAAAAACTGTTGCCGATATAGCAGAATGTGTTGCTTTACGTCTGCATCATGATTCAATGAGACTCAAGCCACCAGATCTTTGGAAGGCCTCTATCACAATAATGAGCCGGCTTACAGGTCCTCCTGGTATCAAATTGACAATCGAAACATCACATTCCACAACCAGCTTATTCTCTTTATCACGCCCCAAGCGAATTTTCCCTCGGATGAAGAATTAGCTTAAAGGACAACGATTCTCAAGTTCCGAAGAAGTGCAGCGACAAAGGCACAGGAGAATGTGACAAACGAACACATGCGATCCGTACATTCTTCTATGAACGTTGTCAAAAATGCATAGTTTCAGAGGGTAGTTACTTCGAAGGAAACACTAAATAAACAGTTTTTATCTGTACTCATTTATTCGTAATAAAATAAGTTCCATAACTCTATTACTATTTTGGAACATTCCAGATAAAGCTATTCCAAATTTTACAAAGATCTACAATTTTGCTGTAAAGACGACACATCGAATTTCATTAGTTTGGTCCGTTGCGCTTTAGAGTTATTGTGGGCAAATGACCGGACGGATAAACTTTCCGTCAACGGATTTCGTCAAACATTTAAGGCGTGTTTCGTACAATTTTAAAAATGCCTTTTCCCAAGAGATGGCACTGAAGTTTACTAGGCTGTGACGTCATCTTTTTCATCAAATTTTTATCCTTTTTGCCAAGAAGGAAATAAATGGTACTTTCTGGCACCTGAAAATAACTCAAGGGTTCCCTACCCTCATAAAAAACAGCAAGGACAGTTCTTCCTTAGACTACAAAAAGAGGAGTCCTCCTTCGCCTTAGGGTACGAAGAGGATCGAGCTCTGGTTTGAGAGCAGGTTAGTCAAATTCCCGTTCTGTCAGAAAATTGTTTCAAAAATTTTTCTTCGGCTGGTTTTTCAGTTCATCTTAGTGAAAAAAAACGTATATTCCTTTATGATTGCCTTTTCTTTTTCCCAGCTGCTAAACAAATGATGTTTCGAGAACAGTATTTTATGCTTCTAGAATGACAATGTACTGAATTAAAATTTAAATAAACAATATTAGCTTTCCTTGTTTAGAATTTCCGTTATTTAAAAGTAATCACAAGCGATCTCTAACAAAAAAAATTGAAATTCGCTTTCCTGCAATCAAACCACTAAAACGCTTAATAATCGGCTAAAAACCAAAATAACACTCGCTTGGGAGAGGGGAACTTAACAAAAATATATAATTGCATTCCGCACACCTCTGAAATTATTGAAGAGCTTCCCTTGATTTAATTCTCATGCCAACCCTCCACACTACCTAACACAACCCAAATTTCTTTTATCTTTAAGATAATATTTGTAAGATACACTTATATGATCAAAATATCCAGACACTTAGGATTTTCTCACTTTTTAGAACTTCTCGGGAAAGACTAGACCAACTGCCTTTAAACTTCGTCGTTGTAAAAATTAGACTCTAATTCATATTTTACTGTGAAGATTCGGTCACGAGGGCATTTAGGGGACAGAGCGTAAATTGACAGTGGTGTCGAATGAATGGAAAGCATGAAGCGGCAAAAGATTTATACACATCTAAAATACCCGGGAGTATAGGGGGTAGACAAAAAAATTTATTTAAGAAATTAGTTATTTTTTCCGATCACTATTGCTTTTTTGTAATTCCTAGCTTTAGGCAGGGAAAATTATATAAAAATTAAATTTTTTCCTAAAAAAGCAGTGGAGCGATTGCCGCCACTGGATATTGATGAAAACGAAAAAAATCTGGGCTCACACCGTTCCTCAGAAGGCTGATAATGGTTACAAATTTCATCAACGATTTTATTTGCTGTGCACATTGCTTACATGGATTTCTGTAAAAATAGCAAGTTTATTCTGGAAAATATAAAGCTTTTCTTTAAAAATCTCATATTTTTTCGCATTTTTTTGCTTATAATATACAAATTTTTCCACGAAATAATACGGAACTTATTGAATACTTGACAATGTGTTAGAGAATTATTTCATTAAAATTTGAAGTTCATGCTAATATGGTATCATAATTTTCTTCTGTAATATTTTGAGAAAGCACTTATATCTCTAAATGAATGTTTTGGAGTAATTTCCAAATTGCAAAGTTTCATCTAGTTATGTATATAAAATCATATTAATTATAATATTAGTCATTAATTATGATATTAATCATTGCGATAAACGTAAAATCAAAAGTACTACTCCAATAGGTTTTCCTCATTTTAAAAAAAGATTATTTTGACTATAGAGAACGTATTTTTTAACTTCAACCCTAGATAATTTAAATGTTGGAGAGGGGAGGAAAGTTTCACGTCTATAAGGCGCGTGGCTAGAAATGACGTATGACGCTTTTCTATTGGTTTTGCAATAAAGAACTTTTTAGGGTCTGCACTTATTTGGCATACGAATAATATGACTTGCCCATCCTATCCTATGTAATTTTATAAATTTAACAACATCAGTATAGTTCAAACACTTACACAGCTGATGGTTATATATTCTTAACCACACATCATCCAACTCTATTACATCAAAATATTTCTTAAATCTTTTCTTTCAAAAGATTCTAAAAGTGTTTTATTTATTTATTTAATTTTTGTCTCCGAGTCATAGTTCAAGTTTCTAAAATATAATGTTCCCGCCAGTATAAATACAGAAAAAAAATTTTAAAAGAAAGATCAAAATGAAGGCGAAAATATAAAAAAATATATTTTTCCACTAATTTTTTTAGACAGATTCATCTATATTTGCAAAACTGGAATGGCATTTTTCATACGAATTAAAATTTGAGATAAAGGAATTTTCAAAAGCTATTTGTAATAAAATTAAATCTACTTAAGTTTCTATTTAATATTGCTGATATGAACTATTTACGGATAAGTAAAAAACAAGAAATGTTTTCAAGTCCAGAAAAAAAGCAAGTTCCGTTTCAGCGTTGACCCCATGTGGTTAAACAGGGTTTCTATATTTTAAAATGGCGAAAAGAAATCTAGTAGGGACCAAACCGCCAAGTGAAAAAACACCCGCCAAACCTGAGAATTTCACTTCTTCAATGATTCGACTGAATCAGATGCAGCGCCCCCTAGCGAACAAAAAGAGTATTTTAATTATTTCAATGTATTTATTCGGTTTATAATTCTAATGAAGTATCAATGCAAACAAAATATGCAATATATTGGGGGAAAAGGTACTTTGTATATCGCCACAAAGTTTCAAAGTAGTTAACCGTTTTTTTCCAAAAAGAAATATACATTCGCAATTATTAATTGTATCCTTCTTTGCGTATTTATTTTGACCTTCGTATAATTTTTATATAGAACGACTGAATCTTTCAACTAATTCAAGAAGAATATTTCTGTAACAATAATACGAAATTTTGTAATCATTAGCAAATTTTTTCTACCCCAAAATATTGATTCGGTGAAGCCCTTCGCTTCATCTTTTCGCGAAGACAGCCTTAATACAGATAAAAAAATCTTGGGGTAAAGCACACATCAAAATTACATTCCTTTAGCTCCTTTCTATTTAAAATATCGTGTTTACAGACAGACATAATTTCAAAATTTTCGCTGTCGCACTCAGGGAGTTCTAAAACATGGAGATATGTCTAGGCATTTCATGAATTATCTAGTTATTTCATGAAAAAACGGATTGAATACCTAGTTATTCTATGAAATAACTAAATGATACTCTTTAACGGTAACATTTACAACACTTTCTTTTTGTACACCTCCTATTCGAGAAAGTAAAAAGTATGAATATCGTTTCGTTACTCAGTTTATTATTGAATCATTTTTAAGTGACAGCAAAAGCAAGTATACGCAACGCAGCTTTGTTTCCTGCTAACAAACTACATTTACTTCAAATAAAAACCAAAGAACCCACAAATGTCTCCACGCGAATAAAGATATATTTTTCGTTCAAAAAGAACGTTAAATGAGACTGTTTAACTGCGCCAAAGTAACGAGGTTCTTTAACTATGTTTTCCTTCGGAAAAAAGAAACTCGGACAGAAAAAGAAAGCTGCTTCCAGAGGAAAGTCAATACTGCATTTCATTAAATGCATTTATTGATTTAAAGATGTTTCTTTGACTTGGCGAAGATTTTGGAAACTGAAATGTAACTAAAGAGCTTTCGTTAAGTAAAATATCATAAGCAGAAAGAAAAGAAATTCAATAAGAATACTAGGAAATGCAATTTTAACTATAACACTTAAATAAGATTTCCTTAACAAGCATTTGGCTGACTATTGCTTTTCATTTTTAATATTTATTCAGCGATAAACAATATGAACCACTTCATTTAATCTTTATATACATTTTCAAATAGAATAAATTCAAGGAAATTATTTATTTATTTATGCTGTACATTGAAATCTGAAATTTACAGTCAATGGCAAAATTCAAATTGATAGTACGGGTAAACCTACGTGGTGTATTATTGTGCTGCATATGATCTTACTATATTTAAAAGTAAATTATCGACAGGATGTTTCAAAATATTTGGTACAACTTTCAGAGAGTGCGAGAACACGCCTTCCTAAGCACAAATCGCCATGCAATCCATAGTCACAACTCAAATGTTGTAGCGCTAGAGGGCGTTTCCCACTTGGGGCAGTCACATCAAGTGGTCTGCGATCTTGATCACTTGATCTGTGATGCCTGGATTTTTCCATAATCTGAAGAACCTCATCTGTCGTTTCTGCTCAGGATGTTGTTGCCAGGATATACGGGTTGGTATCTAAAAGTTTCGATACTAGTTCTGCAACATGCCAACACACAGTCACAGGGAGCACCGACATTCATAAATCTCCCTCCCATGAGACACCGTACTATGTGAATCGGTGTCTGCGCATCTCGTGCTTTAGTGACCACGTGTGTCACCGTTTTTGCGATCCCAACATGAACAAAGAAAGAACGTGAAATTTTGTATGAAACTTGGAAAATCTGTCATAGAGACGCTGCACATGATACAGCAAATTTACGTTGATGGGTAGCGCAAGGTGCTTTCAGTGGCACGCGCGCATCAATAGCGGAAGAACATCATTGGAAGAGTGCAATAGATCCAACACGAATCACAGAGGGTGCTTGACACGCTTCGTGAAGTAGACTTCCAGGACACATTCCAAAAGTGACAAGAAACTGATAACGCTGTATTGTGGTGCAAGGAGACTAGGTTGAAGGTGATAATGTGTCCACGTAGACATATAAAGTAGTTTCTTGACGAAAGAATTGGCCTCCTAACTTTTTGATATCCCCTCGTATGTCGCTGTAGCTGTAATAAAAGAAATTCCTGGTGTTTTTTGGTCAACGTTCGCCTATCACTCCGTCGGTGTTGAAAAGTCTGCTTCAGTGTTGGTGATCGCACTTCCAGCAGTTGCTGAAATTTATCGCTGCACATTTTCCTTGAAGCCAATGGTTTTTGCTCATTCATTCTTTTCCAGTTTTGTTTTTCATCATCTCACGACACAACAGACTTAAGGACAAACAGACCAAAGCACTTTATCTCTTGAGTTACGACGATGCAATGTATGGGGCTTTCTGATTGCCTAGATGTGTTCTAGCATCCCTTCAGGTTTGTACCAAAAAAAGTTGAGTTGAAGTTTCAGTTTTAAAACATTCTGTATGTGAACAGAATTCAGTTTTAAACATCAGTAGTCAATATTCTGCGTGATGAAACTCAACTATATTTAAATAAAACACAAATAGCTTATTTAGATGATGCGATCGCTAGTAACTTTCGTACTGTCAAGCATTGACAATAATAGAAATGAGGATTTGAAATTTTTATACGTGGTGATGAAAACTTTTAAGCTTACACACAGCCATACAAGTCAATAAAAAATCACCTTGCCTTCCGGTTCAAAATGTTGCTTTTTCAATAGCTTCTCTAAAAAATAACCCAATGAGCAATTTACACAATGAACTGTCGTTACAAATATATATATTTGAGGAAAGAATTTAAAGACATGATAAAATAAGTATAGTGAAAACGAAACTTACGTTGTTCTGGTCTGTCCAGTATAAATAGAAACCACTTTTATCTACACGCAATGTTACAGGGGTTCCTACTGTAGAATCCTGAAAAGAAATGAAAAGAATCAGGTATTAAGTTCTCGTGAAGAAAGAATGGTTATGCAAAAATAAATTTAATCAAAACAGTTTTTAAAAACACACTTTTGTTAGCGTAATAAGAAAGGAATTTTTTATAATATTTTCTGCTTTTCAAGTCTTTGATTTATAATTGATTGTTAGGAGTCTGGACGGCGGAGGTAAACTATCTTAACCTTTTAGAGGGCCATTTTTTCTAGTAATGTTGTTGTAAAATGGCTTTGGGATTGAGATTCATTTAAGAAAAGAAATTCATTGAGCGTATTCGATGACATTGATTTTTTGTTAATTAATTATACTAATTAATTATCCGATAAGGTTTGTGAAAAGAAACTGGAAAATCTCGGTTTTTGTTTCATCGAAAAAATTGGGAAGAACTTGTACCAACCTTAAAAAATGCATTTAAAAAGTAATGAATTTGGTAGTAAGTAAACTTACCACGGCCTTATAAAAGGTTGAGTAACAATTTTGGTATTTTACGGGTGAGAGAAAAGAAGTTCCAGAGAGCAGTGCACTGCAATGAGTAATTTATTTTTTCCAGCAAATTGGACATTAAACGGCTTACCTCCCAGGTACAAGAATACTATGGAAATTTGTAAGTAATTTGTTTTCTAATTCACTTCCAGGTGGCGCCACGCGTACGACATCAAAACTTAATTAAATTAATCCTTAACGTATAATTAAGTTTGAAAATAATTAAATAGTGCATTGTCGTCAAGAACACACGTATACAAAATTAGAAAACTCAAGGACATTAGGCGATAATGAGTAAACAATCGATTACAAAATTCCATTTTTAGAAGCATGAAACATGCTCTTGGGACGTCCGCACGCTTAACGCTACGAGAAGCCGGCAAGATTACATAAAAGTGTATGAAAAGGAAATCGAGACTGCTTTAAAGAATCCGGGATCTGCTGTTGATTTTTTTAAATTTATAGATATTTTTAAATTTATATTTAATCTAGATTTCAAGCTGTACAATTAATAAAAGTATTAAGAAAAGATTCAAGGTTCTAAAAACATTTTCAATTCAGGCATCAAAAAACAAAAACATAAATGAAATGAAGATCATTAAATCAAGATTGCTGTTCCCCGTAGAAGGGCTGTGTTTAAAGGAATGTGGCCTCCCCTTCGGAGTGGAGCGTTCCGGTGGCAACAAGTGAAACGGATCGATGGCAGCCACCTTTCACTTCCGTGGAATGTCTCGAACGATTTTCCTTTCGAAGTTCGTCAACAGGTGACAGATGCACCGCTTTCCCACGCTCACCATGAGATTAAACCGACATCCACGGCAGGCCACAGAGTCTTATTAAGATCTACCATTTGGTTTAATTAGTTTTCGAAAGAGCAATCGAATAATCAATGCATTCGTGTTGAAATATATACATTTAAGATGAAATTTAATCAAAGAGCGCTTGGAATGAGACAAATTTTACATGATAATGTTTATTTCTACATTGCGTGAACGACAATCGCTCAAAACGCTTTACAAGGCAGAACGTTGGAGATACCGAAATTTGATTGCAATTTCTCTTTGGCTTGTAGGTGCTCAATGAAAAAGTATATTTTTAATCAATTAAAAATCAATCAAAATTGTTAAAGATTTCCTCTATAAATTCGGTGCTTACAATCGCACAAAAACCATTTTACACCAATTTAAAATTCAAAAAATTAGCTTTTCAGTGATACGGATTTTATTTCTCTGTAGCTTTTCTTTGATTTTAGTATATTTTCCAAAATTAGTGATAAACGCAATTTTTTAACAGTGCTTTTCCTTTACAGAACAGAACAGAATAACAAGATTGGGAATAATCAATGTAAATATTTTAATAGCATTCGTACGACTAAACAAAAATAAATATTAGATTTTTCGGCTTATTTTTTAAATTCTTTAACATATTCCACAACATTGGATACTTTTTAACATGAAAATGTTTTAGGCTGGCACTCTTTCTATAAATTGCGTGGCGTAAAACTCGTGACGTATAGAAGGCAATGGCTGATGCAATCAAACCAGATGAAGGCAAGACAGACAAATCAAGCCTAAAACAATATCATGCTGCAGTGTTTCCGACTAGAGATTTTTTTAAAATTCTTCTTACTTTTTTTAATTTCTCGGAAAACTATTTTTTTATTATTTTATTTTCATTTCTTCATTCTCTTGCGATCAGTAATTTTTGAAATTTCAAATACATTGATAAAAATGCGTTCAGCCCATAACAATGTCTTTTTATTAGTGACTGAAAAGTTACGTCTTGGTTTCAATAAGACCAGAAATGATTCAGGATTTAATAGATTGGCGTCCTGTTCAGAGATTACACGAAGAGTATTTTGAGATTTCGTTTTGAGCCAGGTCAGATGATGAGGGTGACACCTCAGTCAGCATTCAAAAATATAAGCTTATACGCAAATAAAATAGCAAGGAATAATGAGTTGTTAAATAAAATCAATAGTTATAATGAATTCAGCAGAATAACTATATTTTAGATGACATTCTCAAAGTGATGCTATTTTTTCAGCTAGCATGTCTTTGAAATACTCCATACGCCTTAAGTTTTAAAGAAATTGTATGAAATTCATAATAATGATGTCCGTTGCTTATATACTAAATGAATATTGTTTAACAAATTTAAGTTTCGACGACATCCAAATAGTTAATAAAAATCCATTTTAGTTGGCGAAACACGAAATTTTAATGAAAATTCAGTACCTAAGAATAAAAATATTTTCTGAAACTTTTAAATGAATTAAAGAAAGAATAGTCAGATATTTTCAAAATGTTCTTTTTATGTGATAATAATTAAAAATTAAAAATAAGAATACCTTTCTTTTTTTTTTCGCCGCAGTATTCCCCCGAAATCGGAACCTTAAAGGTTCTCTGTCAGTTGAATGGGCATACGCAGAAAGAAAAAAAAATCAAAGGCTATGTCATGAGATGTGTACAAAGTTTGTTGATTATAAAATACGAAATTAATGCTAATAACAAAAATACGAAAACAATCACTAGGCATAAAATGACATGGAAACGTTCCAGAGGATTAAGTTGGCATGAACAGTAGTGAATTATATTTGCGTTAGTATAATAAACTTGGAGTCTTTTCATGCAATCTGGGAAAAGAAAGTATTTAAAGCATAAATTAATGGAGTTGATTGGTGTACTGTATTAGTGGGAGGTATGTGAGAAATTATTCTGAGTATTAAGCATTTTTAATTTGCAATTATTTTAAAGATGTATACAATTTCTACAGATACTTAATGTATTTATATTTCAATCTGTATGCATGCAAGATTTCAAAATTAATTCGGCAATTTCCAAAGAAGCTTAAAAGATTTCATCACTCCTTTAAAAGAGCTCCGAAGAGCGTGGCATGCAATTTTGAACAGTCGAGTGCCATCGCAGATGTTGTTCTCGTCAAGGTTAGGAATGGTCATGTTCATCCAAAAGTAGCCCTAATGTTGTTTCAAAATAGAAAGTTAACCCCTTACTCGTCGCAATATTTAGACGCAATTTGTTAAAAAATTATTGAATTTTTTATTGATGTTTTTTAATGTTTAAAATATTCTAAATCGATTAATATAAAAATACTAGATTTTTCTTTAAATTTAACGGCTTTTCAAAGGTATAAAATTGTTCATTAACTTATATTTGGCTTTCCTCACACCTTTCAAAACATGTTCTAACGGAAAAAATATACTCAATCTGCATATTATTTTTGTATGATCGAATTACAAGCATTGCAATGTCATCTATGAAGCAGATGTGTAAATAAAAATTATTCGGGTGCGATAAAAATTAGAATTTCCATGGGTTTTTTTTTATCGCAAAAGCGTAGCCCGTGTGAGATATGGGCACGACAAAATTTGTTGGAATTAGCTGTCCGTATAGAGATGGGCACGGCGATTAACCGGGTAAACTAACTAAACTAAACCGTGAATGAAAATCTTTTGGACTTTCCCACTGGAAATATCAATTTTGTTAGGTGTCGACGTTGAGAAATCTTAAGGCAAAAATTTTGTCAGCACTCTTTCTCTTACTTTTATATATAAAACTCAACGTATGTATGTTTGTTCCACCATCACTTCCGAACGGCAGAAGGGATTTTGATGAAACTTGACACACATGTTCCTCATTAACCCACTTGAAGTATAAGAGGGTAAATAAGCCCTAACACAGTTCCTCAGGGAAGGGCGGGGTAAAGTCTCCAAAATGCATGTCACAAATAAGCCGATTGACTCGCTTGGCGATTTCGGCGGCTTAGACGATTTTGATGAAATTTGGTGCTAAGAAAATATCGCTAAAAGTAGATTTACCGTTACAAACAGTATTGTTATACACAGGTTTCACTGTATTATTCTTGTTTATTTGAAATCTATTTTACGCAGAATGGCAACAAAATGATAGTTGTTAGAATATTATTTGAACGAAATAAAAATTTTATGAAGATGAATATTCGGTCAACTGTCCTACTAAGTTATAATCTGAATTGGTAAAATTTAAATACGATTTCTCTGGAGATTGACAAGAGGAAGATAACTGAATTAGGCATAATTTTTCTGATTTACTATACGTCCTAAAGTGATATTAATCTTTATTTTAAGGTAACTGAGATGTTTCGTACTATCAAAATGTCAATTTTTCAATTATATCCTCATAGAATAGGGTACAATTAACCGATTACGGAGATAGATTCGAAACCTCATAACTTAAGATTTAAAAATGTAATGAAAAAGATACATTATTTTATATTTAATATTTTATAATAAAATATCTATTATTTTGCAATTAAATATACAGTTTTTGCATTATTCTGAAAGCAAGTTTTTTAAAATTAGGAGCGCATGTATGAAATTGTTTTAATTGTTTAGATATTGAATTTTATATTAAAATATATCTGTAAGCATTATGCATTTGCGAAATTTTTTTTACTTATTTCTTGATAGTAGTATATTTTTACGATACTTTTCTTAATGAAAAATATCATATTATTTCCAAGTTATATGATATTTAATATTTTAAGATAAATTTTTGTGAGTGTAATACGATGAAAATAAGTTCAATGTTCTTACGGAAATTAAATCGCATATTGTGCTGACTTCGGGATGATTTTATATAAAATCGGGTTTTCTTTAAGCATACCTATTTGCGATCATGTATTTGCAGATAATCGCATCACAGCACATTTTCGATTTTCTAGCAGAAAAATAAATACTTTGAGATAAAAGTATGTTTATATTGTTTTATAATGCAAACCTCATATTCTTGCTAAAATGTATTATATTTTCACACGTTGGCTGCTGATCACGCACTTGTTCTCACACTCACGCTCCTGTTTCACATTTACTATGTAGTTAGATGACCTCTTCTTTACTATAGTTAACCCTTTAATTGCAGGTGTGGTTTATAAACCACATATATAATAAAGCACTCGCATTTTTTCAAAAAAATTCCTTTTCCTGTCTATCACAAAGTCTTGATAAGAAAATGACCGGGAAACGCCGGGTTATAATAAATAACACTTAATAATGAATAATAAATAACATTTCATATACTTAAGGACTTTGGATAATGGCCAAAGGAGTCAATTTTAAGGACTTCAACGAGAACCATATCAGAGTTGTCGAATTTAAATATAGCTTTTATGCCTACATACGAAAGAGAGACAAAAGGAATTTAATTTTTGCTATGAGAAACAGTACCTCTTGAGGAAAGTTATGAAAAAAAATTACCCAAGGAAAACAAAAGTAAAGGTTTTTAATTGGAAAAAGAATTAACAATTTTCACTATTAAAGTTGGCCTTTCTAAAACTCGAGAGCAACATACACCATTTGCTGTCCAGCACAAATTTCACCCAATAAGATGTCTACCAGAAATATGTGTCAAAGTAATGAAAAGCATCCGTGACCTATCCCGGTTCAAGAGAATGTCCCCCAACAAGTACTCGAAGAGGCAAGAAAAATCGCAGGCCTGTTGATTTTCGCACCTTGGGTTCGATACTTATTTTTCCGCAGAGCACGTTCCGCTGCCAAAATGCAATCCGTTGGGGTGGACGTGTCGAGAATGGATGAGCTCCCTCGCCACCGCCCTCCCTTGTGACGAAGTAAAATATTCAACACTTTTTTTCCTCCTCCTTTTTTTAAAATAAATACGTGGTGTTTTCCGTTCATTCTGTTATTTTTTTTCAGACAGCTTTCCTTCTATCCTCCAAAATGGAAGAGGGGGATAGTTGATGTAATTTCGAAAAACATGCACCCTTTTTTAAAGAAATATTTCCGCTGCAACGAGAGAGGCTGGCTACACATATTTTTGGTTGATGTGAGAGTCTTTTTCTGTCGCTTAGCTAAGATTGCCAAATTTGTGGTCACAGTCCCTCTTTATCTTTCGCTAAATTTTCAATTGTTATGTATTCCATTACAATCTTACATTTTTATCTGTCATTTATTTAAAAGCAAATTCCTGTCTCAGATCGTTATTGATGCAGATTAGTCACTGGAATAAAAGAGAAGCAGAATTCATTTGACACGATTTTATTTAACTCTCTTTCATGTAAAAATGAAATTTTTCAATGCATTCTTCACTCTCTCCCAGATGTGTAAATGTTCTGAAATTTGCACAGTTGTATGTCCCCAATGCTCATACAGTAAAGTCCCGGTTAAATGAACTCGGGTTAACCGAAACCCGGGTTACCCGAAATACCTATCTGAAATTGCAAATCGAAAATATGCACACTGTACTGCACGGAAATAATCTCGAAGACGAGACTTTTTTGAAACGATATCGCCACTTTTTTCTTTTAAGCTTTTCCAAGAAGGTCAGTGATTAATTTCAGAATGCTTAATGGGTATTAGCAAAAATATTACGATATTGTATAATTGTGCCTAAGAGGCGCGTTGCTCCCAAACTCGCCGGTGCGAATATTGCGTCCAACGGAAGGTTAACTTGCATAAAGAATATAAGTATAGCCTATAAAGAGAGTTTTGAATTCGTATTATCTCAAAACATTTTAGAATTAGATGCTGTAATTAGATAAAAAATAGCAATAGATATTCATGGCTTAACCGAAAAATTCGTTGTCCGAAACAGCCTCTAGTTCGGTTAATCGGTGTTGTACTGTATTTTCAGAACTTAATATATAGATTTTAATTAATTTTCATTCCATGTGCGAGGTGCCATCTAGTTGTCAGTTTGTGGAAAAATTGATTATAAGGTTCGTTAATATTCAAAAGAATGAATATTTATTAAAGGATTAAGTATATGGCTAGCGAACCGACATTGATCCACCCACATTGATCAAATCCATGTCGCTTCGAAAGTGCTGTCTTAGTTATTTCTCGAACTGATAATGAAGGATCTGGTAGATCCATTAAGCTGAAAATTACATTACCAATCCAGTCTTCCGAAATTTTTAGCTTATCCTTTTCAAATCGCAAGCTACTTTTTATTGCATAATGAACACTTATTCACAAGCTCAAATAATGAAACAAAGCTTTGCAATGAAACGAATTACGATTTCTAAGCATCGCTCGTCAAATTGTACGAAAAAATTGAGATGTTATTTCTACCTTGACTTAGGCAAATTTACAGCAAACCCTGTAAGAACCTCTTAATAAAAATGCGATAACTAAATATTTTAAATTTCGATTTATCTTTTACAAATAGATTATATTTGATGAAAAAGAGAATGTAAAAAAAACTCACTTTTTTGAAAAATGTTATTATTCTAGTCTTGCTTGTCTATTTACATCAATTTACTTCATACACTGTCCTATTTCAGAAATAAAAGTTTATCTTCATGTACTCTGTAGTCTGCAAAGTTTTAATATTTGTTATGATTCACCCGGTATACCACTATCATGCATTTATTCATGCAACAAAAACTACAAAAGAAAAGATGAGAATAGTTTTGACAAAGTTTCAGAGCAGAACAATAAAAAAAAACGAAACATGAAAAGTATTGTAACTTAAAAACCGAGATGACAACGGAAAATCTTCACTTGACACTATGAAAAGTGCATTAAAAATTTCCTTGGGTTTTTTTAATTGCCTTTTCTCTGTCGGTCTTCTTATCGCCTCTGTTATGGTTTTCTCTAGCGAAATAGTCTATATCGACAGCTCTATACAAAAAAAATTAGGTATCTAGGATTGCTACTTTATTTGATTCAAAGGCAGTTAAAATGCTGCTTTTCTGAAGAATAAAAATAAATATACCCTTAGCCGCTCACGTGTCATATTTACAAAATAGAATTAGTCATATTTACAAAATAGAAATAGTCACATTTACAAAATAGAAAACAATTACAATTCTTTGTTTCTTTGAAATTGTTCCTTTCCAGGGATGAAGAGCTTACCTTCATCCTGGAATCCTTATTAAGAGAACCCTTCTGTCTAATCACGTGAGGAAGTCGTTTTCCAATTTCAAATATTTTTTCATCCGAACTATATATACATTTATTTAGATTTCTTTCGTAGTTAGTTCGAATATAGATTTAATGTAAGTTTGCAATCGATATTCTGAAACGAAAGAATTTGAATAGATAACGTGAACTAAGAAGGTCGCAGTCATTATTTTGCTTCACTGCCAGAAATGTCTGCATGCAAGGGTACAAGTTTTACAGTAGTTTCGAGTCCAGAAAGATGAATCGGTTTAGTTCATTCATCTGCTTCCTTTTTTGCTAGAAATTAACTTTTGGACCACATATTAAAATGAAAATGAAAAACATTAAAGAACAGAAAAAATTATTCACTCTCCCATTAGGATAAAATTGGAATCGTCTATAGATAATAGGTTCATGTTCAAAAGACATGTTGCATTCAATAATCTGTTCTATGTAGACGATCTAAAGCAATAATCCCCCGGAAAATTAACTCGAATCAAGTGCAGATCGTTTCACTATTAAAATTCTAAAGCAGCAAAATTTATGTACAATATGTTCGGTTTTATCTATTATAAAAAATTGATCCATATCTTGAATATAAAACCGTACTAATCTTCCGAAATATTATGTTTTTGAATTGGCGTCAATTGATAAAACAATTGGCATCAATGGTGAAGGACAAGATTGGGATGTGCTATCAGCCATTAGTAGACCGTCGTCGACGCCGATGCAAGAAATGTGACATTAAAGCAGAAGTAACAGCTTATTAATACTTGCTGAACTCTATTTTTGATTTACAGGAGCTTTAAAATAAACTCAGACGTCAGTAAACTGTCATCCATGTCGATGGCATTAAAGCAGAACTTTTCAAGATAAGCTACTTTTGAATCATAGAAATATTTAAAGACTGACGTTCAATGTGAAACATGGCGTTTAAACATTGATGCTTTACGTTTACATATCCTATTGAGACCCAAAGGTATAATTTTCGACCAATTTTCACAAAAATCAAGATTATTACTCTTGATAGGATTATGTAACACTATATATAGTTAATTTATTATTTATATATTAAATAATATAATTATTTATATATATTTAATAGATGGCAGCAGAGGATTATTCTCGACATTGGACAGCGGGATTTAAGGTAATACTATAATGTTTAAATGCTGATGTTAAATGTGAAACAACGATATGTAGGGTTATAACAGCATCATTAAAATACTAATCTCTTATATTTTATTTATAAAAGAAATTCAGAAAATAGGGAAACGAGGACGATGCATGTTCATTTATTTTTCTAATGATGTAGTTAAAAGTGCCGCTAAAAGCATACTGTTCATTTCCGTCGCTCGAAAGGGCAGACAGTTTAAGTGAGGCTGTAGATCAAATGGTTATTATTCTCAAGCAACTGTTGTGAAGAATGCGATGCACAGTAGGAAGAAGATTTTGGTAATACATTTTGCACCATCGATCTTCTGTTAGATTGTGAAATGTCTGCAAGTTAAGTGCTGTTTTACTATTTTATTAAAACGGTGTCATTTCTTATAGATTTCTGAAGTTCCGAAAACAGTTTGCTACTCTGCAACTCCGAGAGACTTTGACGGATATCATTTGATTAATTTATTAAAAGGAGCGATGGATTAAAGTGTGATACTTTATGATGATATGGTTGATTAGTTGATAAGAGCAGAAATTATTATTGCACTTATTTAAAAGCTGTTGATTTCTTCCATCTATGCCATCTGAGAGTGCTTTCTAGCATGTGATTGCTTACGCTGTGCTGCAAAGATTATCGCCTCTGTCCGAAACTGCTATAAGATTATGAAATCAACATTTTTTTTCTTTTCTGTCAGAGTCTTCGTGTGTGCGTGTGCACGTGTGTGTGTGATGAATTGACGCTATCCGTTTCACATGTATCAAGTGAGCATGAATGGGCTCTACTTTTTACACACTTTTATTTAACTTGACTTTTAACATGTTTTAAAGATGACATTTTGAAATCTACTTTTCTCGAGATTTTGATGAATCTCTAAGTATTAGACCTCCCTGAGTCCGAAAAATACAATTTTGGAATTACCTCTGTCTGTATGTGTGTTAGGGTGTATCACGGAAAACCTTTTTTTGAAATTCAAAACTTTTAAGTCGATAAAAAGTTGTCTCTATGGTCACATATTTACCAAAAAAAGTTTTAGTCAAATTGAAAAAATATTTAGGTCTCCAGGAATGGGCCTAAGTTTGAAATGTTTTGTCAAAAACGTACTTTTTCATTTTTTTTTAAAAATATGAAAATAAAATTTTGCTTTTTATTTAAGTACCAAAATGTAAGTTTTTTGCATGTTAATTAACAGTAAAAAATACTATATCTGTCATGTAAAATTTATGTCTCCCGAAATCTACATGACACCATAATTTTTCTTTCTCGTTATGATGCATTTTTTGTGTAGATGTGACCAGTTTTTAAAAAAGTTGAATATGTTTCTGTATCTATTATCCTTGTTAATTCACTTAATTGTTTAATTTCTTTCACGTGTTTGTATGTAATGTGACAAATTGTTGTACATTTAATTCGTATTTTGTTTTCAATATTTTTTTTGAATCATTTCCTTTGAAACTTCCTTCAACCTTTTATTGAGTATTTTACTTACTTCTTTAAGCCTTGTGTTGTACTTGTTGGTGCGCAAGGAGTTTTTTCTCAAGGGAATGAAAAAGGAATACACATATTTTTCAATTTTCAACCCATCCTATAGGTTAATAACAAATGTTTTATTTATAGTCTATATAGAAGTACAACTTTTTGAAATAGCGAAAATATCTTTTGGTGAAATCGCAAATACAGTAAAACCGAACTCGGATTAACCGAAAACCGGGTTATCCGAAATGCCTCGGAAATCGCAAATCCAGAAAACATGTACTGTACTACACGAAATTAATCGCGAAGGTGAGACTTTTTTTTTTTACAACGATATCCCAACTTCTTTCTTTTAAGCCTTTCCAAGAAGGTCAGTGATTAATTTCAGAATGCTAAAATTAATATTAATGTGTATCACCAATGTTAATTACGAGATTGTTAACCTATGACTATCAGGAGCACTGCGCCCGAACTCGCCGGTGCGAATATTGCTCCCGACGGAGGGCTAACTTTGATAAAGAACATAAGAGTAGCCTTGCAGAATTGAATGAATCTTAAGATCATCTTCTAAAATAAATTGAACAAAAAAAAACCACTGTTTCTAATGGATGTTTTAAAGCATTCTTGAACAAATCAATTGATCCATTGGAGGCCCCAATATCTGTTTCGGTGCCATCACAGCTAACAGCTTTAATACTTTTCTCATCTGTGCAGTTTTCTTCCCTAAATCTCATTACTAACTACTGAACTATTGGCCACTATCTGAAGTTACGTGTCAAAAATATGTCGACCTGGTTCTTCAACCAAAGATATGCCTTCTTCTTGTACAATTAATTGTCTTGTCGTATTTACCACTCACAATTTCTTTACTTATTGTTTCATCTTTTCAAGCATCAAAACAGACTGCAATTTTTTACGAGGTGCGACTAAATCTTGACGGTATTTCACCCTTTCAAGAAAGCCCTTCCACATATCTGTTACCGCTGCTGACGTTACAACATTTAAATCGCGCAAACGGCACTTGCTAGTTGAGCTCCTGCTCTGCTGGGAAATGGCTCTGCGGCCACGCTGAAGCGGAATGTCTTGACACCTGAGTATAGTTACAGTACAACCACGGTTAACCGAACTGAAGAGGGGGGGAGACGTTTCGGATTACGATTTTTTCGGTTAAGCCATGAACGTCTACTGCTATAATGTGTCTAATAACAGTGTGTAATTCTGAAATGTTTCAAGCGTAAGACGAATTCAAAACTCTCTTTGTAGGCTGGCTACACTTATGTTCTTCATCGAAGTTATCGGAGCAATATTCGCACCGGCGAGTTCGGGCGCAGTGCTTCTGATACGCATACGTAAACAATCTCGTAAATAATATTGTTGATACCATTAATATTATATTTAGCGTTCTAAAATTAATCACAGACCTTCTTGAAAAGGCTTGAAAGTAAAAAAGTGGGGGCAAAAAAAAGTCTCGCCTTCGTGATACGTGTTTTCTGGATTTGCGATTTCCGAGGCTTTTCGGATAACCCAGGTTTCGGTTAACCGGGATTTTACTGTATTTGCGATTTCACCAAACGATATTTTCGCTATTTCAAAAAGCTGTACTGCTATATAGACTATAAATAAAAGAATTGTTATTAACCTAAAGGATGGGCTGAAAATTGAAAAATATGCGTATTTGGCAGAAAAATTAAGGTTTTCATGTATATTCCGGGAGATTTAGATTTTACATCACAGATATAATATTTGTTTTACTGTTAATTAACATACTAAACTTTACATTTTTGTACTTAAATAGAAACCAAATTTTTGTTTTCATATTTTTAAAAAATACGTTTTTGACAAAAAAATTTCTAACTTTAGGCCCATTCCGGGAGGCCTAAATATTTTTCAGATTGATTAAAACTTAAAATATGTGACCGTAGTGACAACTTTTAATCGACTTAGAATTTTGAATTTCAAAAAAATGTTTTTTCTTATACACCCTACTGTGTGTCTGTGAACACGATAACTCAAAAACGGTTTGAGCTAGAGGGCTGAAATTTTGGTATGTGATCTTTACACATTATTTATAGGTTTTTATTAAATTTTTGACAAACTCCCTCCACGGTAAGTCTGTCTGTCCATATTCATGTGGACGCGATATCTCCACAACTACATGGATAAAATTTGGTTCACAGCTTTATCATCAGGAATGTAGGTCCGTACCGTCGAAAGGTTAACTGTCTATCAGTCTGTATAAATGCATGCTTGTGAACAAGATAACGCTTAAACACAATGACTTAGATAAATGAAATTTGGTAAGTGATCTTCTAACCTTAATTGTTAATATGTGTCCAATTTTGATTTCAATCGGTTGAAAAAAATTGCGTTCAAATTGCATATTCGGTTTCTCCACTATTCTACGACGCAGAAAAGGCTCGGCGTTTCCCCCCCCCCACCTGTTTTAGGAAATGGCGCGTGTTACTGTCGTTTTGGCGTATTTTTTCCATAGCCGTGTTAGGACGTATGCGAGGCAGTCTAGGAGAGACCACTCTCACTGGTCTGATACGCTAAAACTTTGAAATTTTGTACACTCATGTATTCTCCATAACAAAGCACTATTTTAACATTTTAAGAACTTACTTTGCCAGTTAAAATATTAATTTCGTTAAATCGTGATGCCATATGAGTGGCACCACCTAGTAGGGAATTTAAGAAAAATTTGATCTCAAAATTGCTTAACATTTAAAATAATAATTTATAATTTAAAAACTAAAAAGTAGAATATGACTAAATTCAGTACATCGTATTTTACTAAAAACAGTAAAAAAAACAATAAAATAGTAAAATAATACAAGTAAAACAGTAAAAATTTCTACTTTTTAGTTCCTTAATAAAAGTTTGTTTTTAAAAATTGTTTTTTATTCAATCTACTGAATAATGAGGGCATTTTTTTTGCTAAGATTTTTCCCAAGTCGTCCAGGTTTTTAATGTGTTTTTGGACACATGCATTTCTAATTTGTTGTCATTGACTGAACTGGAGAAACTGAAACTTTTCTGTGCTCACAAACCATCGTGAGTCTGACAGGAAAACATCGAAGCGGCGGGAGAATTCTGCTCTGCACGCGATTTGAAAGAGACGGCTGAATATCTCGCAAGCTATAATCTCTGAATAGTATTATTCTGAGACATAAAGCAGCTTCGTTGACATGCGGGCTATATTCAACCAGATGCAGAAAATTTCATCGCATGACGTGTCAGAACTATTACCAAAACTTGAGATGGAAATTTATATCGTCGCCAACACGAATTTCATGCAGAAATGATTTTCAACTCGCAAACTTTCTGAAACGCCTGCGGAGTTCCAACCACTTTGATCCCTTTAAAATGCACATTTCTTATTTGGGTCGGTGAAGCGAACACTCTGCTTCAATGCGTTCAGAATATTTATCAGTCCTTCACAGAGCATGGAAATATCTATGCTCAGAGATCACACAATCGGATATAAGTGCAAAAATACATATTACTTATTAATGAAGTGATTTGCGCAGGTTGGAAGTAAATCAATTTTCTTCTGCATCCTGCCATTTTCCCAAGCTATTTACTTAGAACTATTGTAGCGTTGAACCGTATTATACTAATAAAACTGTGCACATAAATCAAATACGCTTCATTCAATCATATTTGAAGTTGCATCTAATTAGCGATTTAAGAAATTTCGGCAGCCGGAGGATTAATGCTGACCGTTATTTTTAACAAACGAAACGTTTACTTCTAATAAATAACAGTTGAAAAAACTAATACAAATAAAATATTGCGATATAGGATTCAAAATTTCCGATCGATTTCCTCAGTCGTTTTTACTTTCTCGTACATGAAATATAGAAAGGGAAAGTATTGTTATCATTAAAACATTTGACATCAAAAATTCCCAAGTATTAGACCTCCATGAATCATTTTTACATCTCCAAAGCCAGTCTGTCTGTGAACACATTAAATTTGGAAACGGATATCAGAATATCCCAAACGCACACAAACGGATACCAAACTGCATTTGCTACACGAATGTAGTTTGGTATGCGGTCTTTACAGAAAAATTGTAAATCTGCATCGGAGTTTATCCGATGGAGGTAATCCATGGAAGGGAAATTGGCCAGCCTGGCCATCAAAATTGTGCATCTGCATCAAATTTTGGACACATACGGCCAAAAAGAAAGGGGTCCAAACTGAGTTTTTTGTTTAGTTATCTAGATTAAGGACCAGTTTTGAAGCTATTTCGAAAAGGATCTTATAACTTTCAATTTATCAGATAATGAGGACTTCATCCCCTTTTAAGGCCACATACACTTCATCCCCTTTTAATTCCACATACACGGAAAAACCTGCAAAATTTTGATGTAACAGCTGAACCACTACTTATATATATAAAGCATTTTTTGACAAATGCAACAATCACATATCGCATAAAATTTCCAAACAGATTTAGCATCAATAAAATGTTTTGACAAATTTGACATATGTAACAGTGATGATATTTTAAACACAAAGGTAAAACGTCAGAATTGGAAATTCTCACGACAATTCTCGCTATTTTACAGATAAATTTAAAGTATATTGGTACACACTGTGCTACTAGAAATTCCCTTGAAAATAAGCAAATCCACATTAAATTTTAAAGGATAAAAAAGTCCTCCTCAAATGAAACTTTTAAGCTTACACCTCTGGAGAGAGAAGGAAGGTAAAATCTCTTCTAAAAAGCTTCTTAAATCGAATTTGAAAATCGCTGCCGCGTGCCTTTTTCGGCAAAAGAGGGAATTTTGTGTCGGAAACTTCATTTTCGGAGAATCTGTCAAAAACTCCCCGGAGAGATGGGACATGGGGGGGAGAAGACACTTTGGGCGAGCTAAAACCTAATGCCTCCTTCCAGACAGAAACCCTTTCTTGCCTCGAAACATAAAGCAATTAGCCGACGACCTCCCACTGCCATCTCTAATGCACTCAGGAAAGGACCGCCTCTCAATTCGGGGCACTTTGCGTCCTCCCAGGTGGCGCACCAACCACCGACGAAGTCTGTTACTCTCTGCACTTTTTCCGGGTTTAGCTAACCCTAGTGGTCATAATGAAGATATTCTTTTAGTTATTTTAGTAAAATAAGAAAGGCAGCTGTTTTCATGGAACTTTTACTCATGTATATACGATTGGAGAATAAAAATATCTTTAACGTACATTGATCTGGAAAAAATACAGTAGAACCCCGGGAATCCGAACCCCAGGAAACCAAAATTTCAGTAATCCGAACATCTTTTTTTTAATTTTCTGAAAAAGATTTACTGAAAAATGTAAGAAAAATAAAAATTACGAATCAAAAACAAAGCTAATGTTTATTCGCAACTTAAAAGAAGTATTGGTCTATAAGAATGAATACAGCACCTTAGTTAGTAGAAACAAACTCAGACATCTTCTTTTTACCCTCAACTTGTTTGCCATTGTATCGCCGCGTGCTCTTTCCGAACGCTTTCACAGAGCACCCAGAGCCGATACTCTACTGCATTTGGTATTTCAAAAGTATTTTCCCAAATTTCCTAGATAATCCGAATTCCCCGGAATCCAAACAAAGGCCAGCCCCAATTAGTTCGGATTCCCTGGGTTCTACTGTACGAGGTGTTCGGGCCGAGCCGGAAGTTTGCAAGCTGTGGCAATGAAATTGGCCTATATGAGAAAGGAGATCCGAACATCCAGTCCAAACCATGACAGCATGATTTTTGGCTCGATTCATCTGGCTTGATTTCATCAGCGTTGCATCCTGTGCGCAATGATTTTTACATCACGCAATTCACGGAAAGAATGCCTAAAATCATTACCATATTAATAAAACGTTGAGTGTTTTAAAATATGTTAAATACGCTGAAAAATCGAATGTTTATTTTTGCTTAGTCGCACGAGAGGTTTTAAAATATTAACACTAACTGTTCTTGCTATTTTGTGACACGCTGTTATATAAATAATTTTTTTTTAAAGAATTAATTTTTTAAATTTTAAAGTGGTGTAAAAATGGGTTTTGTGAGATGATATGTTCAGAAGGTATTGAGAAAAACTATAAAATCTCGATTAATTTTTAATTAATTAAAATTTAAAATTTTTAATTAATTAAAAAAATCTTTCTTAGTGAGCACCTACTACAAAAGAAGTAACTAGGTGGCAAATTTGGTATATCTAGTTCCAACGGTCTTCCCTGTAGAGCGTCTCAACTTCTGCATCATGCAATTTACACATATAATCGATCCTAAATAGCGATAAAACGATTCCTAGATGGCCTAAAAATATGATCATGTTAAAGCGCCATCTGAAATATAAATTTAATCATAGCAAAATCAAATTAATATAGAAAGGAAAGCCCAACATTTGGGATTCGTGGTGATCATTACAAAGCAGCGTGTACGCACTTGCGGTTGTGGCTCTAACCCCACTTGATGTAGCATATCTAGGCCAAGTGCATGGGCCAAAGAATCATGACAGAAGGAAAATAGGGCATCTTCTATTGGTCAAAACGGCCTTTCAGCACCTAAGTAGTACTTCAAGTAGAAGTCTTACTAATCCCCAATATATAGGAGAAGGTTGTTTTCCTGAAGGAGATTCAAGGAAAACTGGTCCGGATTTGCATTTCACTTGAAGGAAAACCTCCAGAAGTCCTGTAGTCTGCAGAGAACAATTCATTGCTAAAGTGTACACATCGTTTTACCAATTTTTGAATAATGCTGGTTACAATCACATCCAGAAGGTAGAAGCCACAACCATCTTCCTTCTTTTAACGTTCCTGAGCAATGCCATGCTCTACGAAGCTCTATCACCAGGGAGCGATACAACTTGCTATAACTGCGGTATGTTAGCTAGGTCTTTCCCTGCAAAGCCGGTGGTTGATCAAAAGGCCAAGCACAGAACGTCCCGATTTTCCATCCATCTTTTCTGTGCTGCCAAACACTTTCCAGGAAAGATGAAAACAAATTAAGTACTATACTCTTAACAAAGACATTAGTAAAAAAAGAAAAGAAAAACTTTCGGTACTCTTGATTATTCTTTTCATAGCTAACAATACACCATACACATCGAAAGGTCTATCACTCTGTTTTTAATCAATAACCCTAAACGGAACCGCTTTTGATTGATCAAAAGATATAAAACCCAATTGCCTTTCCACAAAGAGCGTCATCATTCACGAGAATGACATACAGCATATCATGCCTAGTATTATACAACAATATTATCAAAACAAATGGCACATCTGTTAATATTCAGCTCAGCACGATGCGCAGTCATAACTCACTGGGTAGTTAATCTGACATAACTTTTTCTTTCATCATCATTCGTATTCAAAGATTAGTTTCGATGGTTGGCGAGTATCGATCCCGTGATGATGTTCATCGTGGCGAATCACTTATTCGCAGATCATCACCAAAGATAAACCCAAACCTCATCGTCCTGATGATTCCAAGATCATTTTTCTGATGCGAACGGGAATTGGCCAGCCGTTAAGCTCCCCTTCTTATCTTCGCATCATTTCTAAAGTTTTGTTTAAGTACATCTCGTTTGAGTTATTGGGTTCGGATGATGGCGGATCGTGGTTTTATGCGCCTCGTTCCTGCATGAATTCTGGATAACATTTTCCGAAAATAATAAGCAGAATAGGAGTGGCGGATTATGTTGAGAAACAAACATGAAAAGAGAGCATCTCAACTTAGCTGTTCGTATATACAGAAAAAACCATCTTGGATTTATTGCAATCTTTACAATATATAAAGTTCTTTCTTTCGTATCTTGGCTTACAAGAGCTTCCACAGATTCGCATGTACAGAATATTCATACTGAAGGACTATATTTTGATGAAATGCTTTATAATATCTATTTTTTCTTTTAAAAAATTCTCTCCTAATATCAATTCAGTCAGGAAATCAAGTACAATTTTTATATATGCTTTATCATTAAAGCATGGAATAAAGCATAATTCATGAAATAGCTCATCAACCCAGTTAATGCGTAAACTCCCCTTTTATTCCATGGTTACTTCATAGAATAGCGATCTACACCCCGTTAAAATGTAAAATAACTGACACGATTCATCCCGCTTGCCAGTATTAGCTATTATATTGCGATGTATAGGGTGATATTCTTTAAAGTTTCGAATTCAGAAGGCTGTAAAGTGACAACCACTGGACAGAAATAGCACACTATTTTCAATCCACTAAAAATGTTATATAATAATAATGGTATTAACTTTTATGTTTCGTTTAAGAATATGAATTGTATTACTTTCATTTATACGCAATATTTTTGTAATGAACGTTTGCCGAACTTAATATATAGAGATTTTTGTTATGCTGTATATTTCAGTTAACTGATTTATTTCACACTTTAACTGTCTATCATTAGTTTATTTATGGAATAACTGGTTATTTCATAGAATAATAACTTAAGGTATGGAATCTATATATATATAAAACGCTAGGGCGGAAAAAGCGGGTTAATTTCTCTTTTGTCTATTGCAACGTCTGTTACCAAACAAAACCGGAAGCCTCCACCATATTAGGCATAACTTCATAGGAATAGCCGTTGTGGTGTAAAATAACTTTTTATCGCAAAAAAATGAGTTTAAGACGTAGAGTTCACAATATTTCTTACAATATAATGAAACTTTGGATGAAATTATTCAAAAGAGATCAGTTAGAAATGAAGGAGATGGCTTATGAAAGCCAGAGAACGTTTAGGTCAAAGTCAAAATAGTTTAAGTCAGCGACTTGGGATTCTCTATGAAAAAAAGGATGAATCAAAAACTTGCAAATAAATTTTATCGAACCTTCCAATCAATCTGAAATTCAGCAATCATTAAAATACATTACGATAAAAATGACAGTTGAAATAAGAAAACCCCCCGTTTCACCTTCCAGCCATGCGTTCCGATAGTACTTTATTTATTTATTTACAACCCGCTCCGACCCAGCCAACCCAAGAGGGTGTAAGGCCTTCCGTTCCGCAAGGCATTGCGCTCGCAATTCAATGTTCCGGGGTTCGGTGCCTGAGAGACAAATTTTTTCTCCGAGTGTTTTCACTCGCCATTATTCTGCCTCCCATAATTATCTCCTCATTTTAGTATCACCTTAATCGATTTATTTTTAATCCTTGAAAATTAAAAACTTCCAAAAAATCTTTACACATTTTTCTTACATATTCCTAAGCACTTTCTTCCTCCATCCTCTTTGTCGCATGACTAATATTTTGGATAGTTTAAGTTTCAGATAATATTTTCCTAAAACTTATGGGAAAATAAATTTTTTACTAGATTTTATTCCTTTTTCCAAACATGGTATATTATCCGATAAAGTTAAAATAACTTCTAATGTAAATTCCGTCTCTCCACAATTTACAAGTCTTCTAAACTAAGAAAGAATAAAAACTGTTTTTAAAAACACTGTTTCATTAGTGTACTAAAAAGTATTTTCTTATTTTAATTATTTTCTACCTTTTAGTTCTTAATTTAAAATTCATTATTATGAATATAAATTTTTTTAACAATTTCTTCTTATATTCATAAGCAGATGGCGCCACCGGTATTCAATAAGTTAATAGGTTAACTGATAATAAAATTCTGAAATAATTGAAATAGTGTAGTGTCATCAAGAAAACACGAATGTACAAGTTAACAGAATGGAAAATACCTGTAAATACCATTTTATCCGTTACTACTGTACCTGCAATTAACGTTCTATTCGATAGCACAGTGCCTACAAATAACGCTTTATTCGAACGCATCGTCCCTGCAAATAAGGTATGCTAAGGTTCAGGAGCAAAAAGTTTTATTCCTTCTTGATTAAGGTGAAAGCATTAAAAGGAAATCAGCTTAGGATTTTTATTTATTCATAATGTTGTCTTTTTTTTATGTTCATAGTGCAAAGATGTCACATCACAATCTCTTTATTAATAATCTTAAATCTAATTTGCTTTTAGAATTAATTTTTAGAATATTTATATTTGTTTTAATTTTGCAACTCTTATGTATTCGTTTATTTATGCGCTTTCATAATTTTCTTTGAAAGTTTTATTTGAAGAAAGATATCTTTTTGAGACTAAAAAATTTTATTCTGTGCTGATTTAAGTTAAAGCATCAGAAGCAAAATCAAGCTGATTCATATATATATAAATATGTATTTCTTTTATTTATTTTAAATACATATTTTCTTGTAAAACTTTTGTTTGTATATATATGATAAATTGTAAACTCCGTAATTTCAAGTATATAGGAAAAACTTCTAATACAATTCACTTAAGAATTAAGCAGCACCGTTCAGACACTAATAAGTTTGAAAACAACAAATATATTCACAATGAAATAGAAATTGGAAATTTTAATGTACACGGTTTTGAAAATGTAGACATATTTTGGTAAAAACATTTTGCAAGTAATTAATTGCTTACCTGTAAAAATATTAAAATTAAACGTGCATTTAAATGTAACAAACAATTAGGCAGAATGATTTTTAACTATAATAATATAAAAGAAAGTAATATGAGTGATGATTGCAATTGTATGAAATATAATAATTCCTTGAATGAAAATCATGGGATTTGAATATTGTTAGAATGAACAACTTAGAGAATTAATTAAAATGAATAAGAGTACAAAGCATCGCTTGGTTCTAGCTAATAGAAATGAAATTATTAAAAAGCAAATTAAAAAAGACATCGAACATTTATATTAAATATGGCAATTAAATATAGTCTGCCTTTAGAGGCATTTGATGAATATAAACAAAAAAATTTATTAGATCTTTTTAACTATAACTTTAAATCTCATGTCTATATTAGATATCTAGATATTGAAAAACAAATAAAAGTTACAAATAGATTTTGTGATAGTCTATATAGACAAAGTGCCCAGTACCTTTATAAATAGTATATGTAAATATTATTACAAAAAACTTCTTAATGAACATATAATTATCAGTGATATTTATAATGAGACAAAACTATGTGACAGAGAACTTTCTAATAGAATTCAAGCCTTCCTTAAAAAAAACTAAGAATTCATTATATTAAAAAGATTATCCTCACATCTTTCCAAAATTTCACAAGAGTCCTCTTAAATTTAGAAGTGTTACCAATGGCTGCAATACTTATATTACAAAATCTGGCAAACTCTTACAAAAATACATACAGACAATCATAGAGAATTTGAATAAGAAAAAAGATACAATTATTGTCAATAATATTGTAGAGATTGCAAATGTAATCAAAGATCTAGTCATATCTAGTGTACAATATTTGACTTCTAGGATTTATTTAATAGTCTAGATATTGAAGATTTGATTAATACCCTAGTAAAAATACATACAGATTTTGGTCTTAAAAAGATATTAGCATTAATAAATATAAAACTCTTATTAATCTGGTACTAAAAGAAAATTAAATTCTTTTTGATAATAAGATTTACCATGAAATTAAAAGATTGCCTCAAGGAGGCCCAGCTAGCAATAGTTTGGCAAATATATACCTACACTACTATTAGAAAGATTTAATTAATAATAGCTCTAGTATATTATTTCGATATATAGATGATTTGATTTTATTTAATAAAGAAATAGACCTAAAGCCACAAATTAACTTCCATCCTGACTATTTAAAACTAATAAAAACTAATGACAATGAATTAGCTGCAGAATTTCTAGATTTAGAAATAAAAATTATAGATAGTAAAATTGTAACAGATATCTTTGATAAAAAAAGCAGCATTTAATTTTCAAATTAATAAATTTCCTTTTTGGGATAGTAATCTTAGCATTTCAGTCATTAAGAATTTTGTAAAAAATTATATAATTAGAAATAATAATTTGGTAACAGACCATGATAATAGAATTAAGAACATAATTTTTTATATAATTCTGCATTGGTATATGGAATGCCAAAAGAATTTTTAAGAGTTTATATAGATAAGAAATATTTAGGTCTCTTAGATTAAAACATTCATTTTAGTATTTAATAGAATATTTATAAGTCTTGGCTTATAGGTATGTGTTTTTTTCTTATATTACTTATATTGCGTAATTTCTTTCATATTGGTTATTGATTTATTAGTTTCTGAATTACTACATAGATGGCGACAGGACTTATGAATTGAAAACTCCTTAAAACAAGATTGGATTATTAATGTTCAAATACTTTATTTTATAAAAATTTAGATTATTAATTGATTACATTTTAGGGTAAATTACCCTGTCTGTTTTTTCAACAACTTTAGTAACAGGGATGGCTTGTACAGCAAAATTGATTTAACCTGCCTAAGCTTGTCCACAGCCAACCTACTAATTTAATTGTTAAAAACTCCATATATTTGGATTGCCTTTTTTCAATAGTTTTGAAAGCAACAGAGTTCATTTACATATTAACATTTAAATGTTTAAACTTGCCTTTTGCTCTTAGTATCTATAGCATTTTCAATTTTTTTAGATTTTATTTTAGATTTGTTTATTTTGTTTAATTAAGACTGTTTTAGTTTTTAATTGCATTTTGATATGTCTATATATATATATATATATATACTGGGAGGATTGCAACGTCATCCTCCTGGGGGTTGGCGAGCTTTAGCGAGCAGGGGGCAGAGCCCCCATTACACACTATAGCCAATTTGATTTTATTTCATGAAATAACTAGATATTCAATAAAATAATTAAACTATATACTTTTACTATCACATGAGAAGTTTTTATGTATGCTTCATTGTGCGTGGTAGGGGGGGGGGGGCAACTCAGGTGGCAACCTCGTCATCTTACTACGCCAAAAAATGACGAGGTCCGTCTTTAGGAGATTCACGAATACGTAATTCAAATATTTCTCAGGAGCCGATTAGTCACGATATCTGATTATTCCATATATTATTTCTGCTGTAAACATCCATTTTTTCCAGCTAATACAAAACCTTCAGTGATGGATAAGGTACCAGGGGATAGGATCTTCAAAGACTTCTGCATTACCATATGGAGTTTATGAGGCAACACATTGTTTGTTAAACTTTAACAGTCATAGACATTGTGGTAAATCTCCAATCGAGCGATAAAAATGTTTAAGGACGCGAATTTAGTTTGGTTATATTAACGTCCTGTTTTGAAGCAATACAAAAGCCATTTTGAACCGCGGTCAGATGACGAGGACGACACCTGAGCTGGCACCCACTCTCCAAACTTCCGCACCACACCAGCGACAGGACGTTCGACCAGCTACGAATGATTTAGCTTGCAACAGGCCCAATACACATCGTCAGTGGAATCGGGTTTTGAACCTGGAAACTTTCGGCCCTGAAGCCGACACCTTACCGCTAGGGCATCGCGGCCTACCTGACGATGGGAGCGCGCATTGTCAAGGTGTGTTTTATCAATGCTATTTGGACACGTTTTCAGACCACCGAAAACTTACGTCTGCGTGAGTTGAACGGGGCAGTGATGCAGGCCGTTCTTTTCATTTATGTTATTTTGAAAGTGAGTAATAATACTGAGTAAAAACCACTCAGTACCATGAAAAATGTTTCCATTGTTATTTCAATAGATATCGTGTGTGCGCAGCTCCCTCAGATCTTTTCTTCTGTTTTACAAAGCTTACCTATATAAATCACATAATTTATGCAGTCTTTTCAAGAGTCATTGGATCTAACAATATTTTTGTATGAGTTACCGAAAATTGACAATCAAAAAATTTCAATAGGATTGAAAATCATGTAATCATGTATGTTCATGATCAAATAGGACATCAAATATTTTATACAAAGAAGCATTGCAAATTGTAAATAGGTTCGCATCAATACTATGTTCTTGTTATTTTGAGTACATATTTCGCTGAGTATTTAATTTCAGCAAGCCAGCAAAAGCCAGAAAAAAAATTGGTCTCTAAGAATGAATACAGCCCCTTAATTAGAAGAAACAAAATCAGATATCTTCTTTTTTACCCTCAACTTCTTAGCCGCTGTACCGTGCGAATCGCCGCGTGCTCTTTCCGTACGCCTTCACGGAGCACCCAAAGTCAATATTCTACTGCATTCGGAATCCGAACAGTGGTCAGTCCAAATTAGTTCGGATTCCCGAGGTTCTACTGTAATTAAGAAAGCACAAAATTATACTAAGGCTCTGACGAGGAAGAAAGATTTCAAATCACCAAACTTCCTTTCCCATCTAACTTTCGATCACTTTTCGAGATTTATCAAACCTAGTGGATCAAATGAACAAACTCGTTGAAAAGCACTCAGATCACTCGAAAGCTCTTCAAATCAAGCGATTCCATTGGTGTTGATTCTGAGCGACTGATAAAGCGAGCGCTTTGATGAATCCCAGACAGTCATTTTTTTTTTTTACTCGCTCGCAAAGAAAATCCACTTTCTTTGCCTTTCGGGCAGTTTAAAATGTTAGCCTCGAGCAGGTGCTTTCGCAGAAATCAGATTAAAGATCATGAAAGACACATTTTAGTCATCCTTTTATTTTCTTCACGAAGCAGTTGGATGTTAAATAGGGGCAAGGAAGAAAATAAAGTGTTTTAAGGGATTTGTGACGATGCATTTAAGTTAAGAAAGTAACGGTCTAAGACTATTATAGATCCATACAGATTATCTATTTTTATCTTCCTGTAGAAGCGGTAAGTAAGTTTTAACAGTTAATACCCTATTTGTGCAGCTTTTAACTTGGATCAATTCATATGATAAATGACATTTCAAACATTTATTTTTTGTCTTTTTGATAGGTATGAGGAATGATCAAAAAGAATCGGGACACGTGTTTTACCCTCACACCCCCGCCCGGCCGTAGCATCCGGGTCAACCACGAATGACCGGCCGCCATTACAAGAATCGAGCACTGTGGGCCCGCACTATAGCCCCCATTAATAAGGGCTCATGCGACGCTCCCCCCCCCCCCCTTCTACAGGGATGCAACCCGTCTTCGGAGATGAGCCCAACGAGTCACACCACCATTGCTATATCCCACCAGGAAGCGAGACTCAGTTTACTTATACGGCAGGTTCTCATCCCCATATTTGAGGTGTTCCCTTAAGTGGGAATCTCACTCTCAGTAGATCAACATGACACTTCTATAACATTATTCTACCTTTACCCTACATTTTCTGGACAACCAGTGTTACATCAAACACGTAGAAATTTGTAAAAAAATTTTCGCTCAAGAGTGGAGGTAGTCTTCAATTTTTTATGCCATGAACCGTTTGGCTAGGATCGTTGAAAAAGGCTGAGCATTACATGAAACGAAACCATGAGAACGGCCACTATCTTGAAACGGAATCTAAAAATGGAAACCCTTACACATACGTCAGTTCAATGACTTCAAGGAACATGCATGCCAAATTTGAAGAAAATCAAACAACGCGTTTCGTTGTAACTGCGTAACAAGCCAATTTGCAGAAAAAAAGATGCCGAACGCTCGAGTGAAAGAGGATCTGGCTTCATGCAGTCAATGACAGGAAAAAATTAAGTAGGTACTCTACGTTAGATCGTTTTAATTTTAAATAGTATTAATCAGTCTCATTTCTGAAAAACAGTTAGGAAATTATTTCTTTACCTCAGCATATACTCAATACAAATAATACGATATTTTATTCTATTGATAATGATATACAATAGTTTGAATACCTTGTGCTACTTGAGTATTTGGATAAATTGCTTACAGTACACTTTTTTCTTTTTCAAGGCTATTTTTATTTTAAGAATATTTTTATTTTAATGATTTTAGAAACTAGTAAATAATAATATTTCGAGAACAATTCAAATATTTCTTATTTTATTCAGTTTGTTTCTGTAAGGGACGGATTTTGAGTCTTTAAAAAGGATAAATCTTTATCAGCAATAACAAATAAATGTCGTAACAAAAATCACCATCCCTGGAGTTAGGTTTTATACATAGTGTAATAAAGATACATAACGAAGCAGTTTTAGAACGTTTGACCTGTTTCAGTATTAAAGCTTGAAGTAAAATAAAGAGTAACTCGCATGAGAATTTGAATCCATTGTTTGTAGCCGTGGTGTTTTTTTTTTCTTAGCGTCTTATTATTTCGAATCGCAAATATGTAACTTGTATTTATGATATAAAAATGCGTCAAAGATATATATAGTGATTTGGGGATAGATAATAAATTTAAAGCAAGTTTTTCATAGACAGGTAAAAAGAGTTTAGTTTAGTTTATTAAATTAAACTAAACTTAACTCTTTTACCGATCTAGCAAAAACTTGTTAGTGCTGATAAAAAGAGCACTTTCATGATTATTGAAATAACCTTTTCTTTTTAAGCCAGCTATATTTTTACGATATATGAAGAGCTGAGGAAAATAATGAACCAACTTACATTCTCCACTGTAGCCGTCATATTGAATTGGAAATTGTTTTCGTTCAAAAGTATATTGCACCGAAAGATTTTCAATTGCTCTGAACTAGATAGCACATTTCCCAAATAATTCTCTTTCAATTTTAATAAAATCTGATGCTTAAATCGGTTTAAGGAAAATTGTGGGTTGGTCAATAGGGTGGGCCGAAAAAACTTAATTTTTTTTCAAGTCGTAATACCGCGGAAAAGTTGCGAATAGGGGAGACTAAAAAGGAGTAAAGAAAGAAATAAAATCGGTTTATATCTTCCGGTCGCGCATGTGCTCTAAAGTTTGCCGAAATTTGGAAAAATAGCTCAAATTCTTATTTATTAGAACCACAGAAAATAATGTTTAAATATTATTTAAATCCATCCGCATTGCCTACAAAGTTAATGAAATTTTGAAAAAAAAACAGTTCAAGGGAAAAAAACTAACAACTTACCTGGTTTGTTTTGTTTTCTTTTCTTTATTGAATACAAGTTTAAATGTTTAAAAACAAATTATTTTAGACCATTAGTAATATTTATAAACAGATTTTTTTATTGAAAAACTAAGTTCTTGTGTGAAGAGTCCAAGAAAATTATGTTGAACAATTGAACATTTCCGTTTTCACTCATTCTTAGCTGAAGGTACTTTGAAATCTGATTTATGGGCGAAGTTAGACATGGTTGACCTTGACAGCAGAGTCGTTCTGATAAAACCATCCCTAGACTCAGCTCCGTAAACGTTTCCTGGGGCTTCTGTCACGAGTTTCACACATCGTTCAACTGCCTGTGTGTGAAATGGGAGTGTCTTGAATGTTATATCACAGTTAGGGACTGATTCACTTTGAATATGTGTTTAACTTCATCGTCACTGATATCTTTTAAGAATAGAGGAGAAGATAAATCACAGTCCATCCAGTTAATTATTTCCGAGTAGTCTTGAGCCTCGAAATTGAGTTTTGGCGGCATGAATGTTCTGAATGTTGTTCTCTTTTGATCTAACTGTCTCGCCTTTAGAATTCGTCGAAGTCCGAGCTCTCTTATGTGTTTTCTATTATCTTGTATCATGGCTAACATTAAATGTTCTGGATGAGCGAAAAGGCCTTTTCGTTCGATCACAGGGTGGACAATATTACGTAAAATCTTAAGGCAGGTACCTTGAAGACTGTATTGATTGGTACGCAAGTTTTGGTCCCTCTGTAAAGTATTTACTTGTTTAATACTAAACCACATTGGCGCGTATGACTTCAAAATAAATACAACTATTTCTTGAGGTTCAGGTGCGGGACTTTCTTCACTTAAGTACAATCTGAGGGATCGATTTGCTGTTGTCAACCACCTCGAGTGTGACAAGGGACCAGGATCTCGTACAGCCAAATCCTCTTCACAGTTTCCCGATTTTATTGCCATGGAAATATCGAGTAGATATTGCTGATCCTTACTTAGTATACTTCTGTCTATTGTGGGGATCTGACAGTCAATACTCTTGAAGCCGATCACTGGACGTTCTCCGCAGCCACAGTTTTTCGCCGATTGTCCCTCTCAAAGATTTATCGTTGATTTACCGTCTAGGTATTGCCGGAATGGCAGTTCATTGAAATGGAGAAGGCAAACTGCCCATCGCAACGATTTCCGCAAATGTATTTCGATTCGGCGAATCAGACCGTTTTTCCAACCTGTATTAACAGCAGTGCCTTCACATCCTACGACAACTAATTTTTTCTAGAGAAATACCACGACCAGACAGATAAGAAACAATAGAAGTGACAATATCTTCAGAACTTCCAGAAGTTAGAGTAACATGGCCGATGTAGACTGAACCAGGTTCTTGAATTAGCGAGTAATGCTCTTCCTTTTTTTTACTCTACGGAACCTTTTCGAATGAGCTAGATCTACCATTAACGTGTCGTCCTTCCTCCCATCTAAATAGAGACCTTGTAGTGGAAATTCGTCAGATTTACTACATAATTCAGCCCTAACATTTTGTTTTCCTCTTCTTATTTTGTTTTCGTCCATAACATGGGAGACGTCAGTTACGACGAGCGCGAGAATTTGTTAGATTTGACAGCTATTACGCAAGCGGAAGACCTTAAACCATTTGAACCATTCTTTTTCCTAAATCATTATCGGTTCGAATAAGAGTCGACTAGAGCTATTACATTTAAATATTGACAAGTTAAGTAAGATAAAAAATTACCGTAAAAATATAAATTTTTCCGAATTTCTGCGAACTTTAGAGCACATGCGTGACCGGAAGGTATAAAACGATTTTATTTCTTTTTTTACCCCTTTTTAGTCTCCCCAATTTACAACTTTTCCGCGGTATTACGACTTGAAAATAAAAATTTGAATTTTTTCGGCCCACCCTAATGGTCAAACCTAGTTCTCTATATCTGATAAGCAACTACATGTTTAGAATTTCCAAGAAAAATATGTTGGCACCTCCCACTTCCTCTTTGATTCTGACGTGGCGCCCTCTATAACTTTAATACAGTTTTACCAGTCACGCTTATAAAAAGCTGATGCGTATCTGCATGTTACACCTTAATATCGGTTTGTCTTGGAAAGTGCTCTTGCTAATGTTGGTATTTGCTTTTGGTAGTAATAACGTTTATATTTTGCTGGAGATGGAGTGGATTATTCTCTAACACTGTTAAATTGACGTTTGAATTTTAATGCTGGTATTAGCCACATTTAGGCCAGGACTTACTTGAAATTCGATAGTAACTAGAGATGTGGTGTGGGGTAATGCCCTGTGGGTAGGTAAATTTTTTTTTGGTATTTACCTGGGTGTAAACTCTAAGCCTGGGTATGTACCCGAAAGCTGGATATTTTGCATCTATTTTTTTAGCTTTTTATCAGAAATATCTGGTACTTTAACTAATTAATCTAAAAAGAATTATAAACAATTGTGTCTTTCATTTTAGTTTTCATTATCAGCTCTTTATCATTTTAAAACCAAACTCAACTTTTTCTTTTTTAAATTGAGTTAAAATAACTCTTTTTTTAAAAAAAAACCCAGCAATATCATATTTCTCACCACTGCACGTATTTCATATGAATAGACTTAATTGAAATATAAGTAACCACGTAAATACCTATATTTCGGGTATTTACCCTTAAAAATAAATACCTAGGTATTTTACATCACTAATCGTAACGTAACACTACTTTCGAAACAAGTTGTCTTATAACAGTTAGTGAAACATAACCAGTTAAAATATATTAGCAATTTCGAAACGTAAACTTTCACGCTTGTCACGTTTACAGCGACCAAACTTCAATATTAATAAAAGCCGAACTGCAAACTCACATCGATCCTACCTTCCCTAGTCACTTACATTATCACGAAGCGCAAACAGTTCCTCATCATATTCAGACGGTAATTGTGGCTGCAATTTTAACTCGCTTCGCCCATTCAAGAAAAGAGAAGGCTTAGTCACCGAACACCTTAGTTCTCTGAATCTTTCAGCCAAACAGGTTGCAGCAGCAACTTGATGGTTTGGGTGACTCAGGAAGCGTCCTATTTTCTTCCTCATCTCCGCGTCTCATCAAATCTTCTGGCAGAGCAATTATTCAAGAAATTTGGGAAGCCACGTAACCGGTCGGCGGCTCGCAAATAAGCTCTCTGCCGGTTCATTAGTTCTAAGAGCCGCCTCCCAAAGCATCCCAATTTCTGCGGCTCCATCCCAGTAATGGTATTTGCAGGGGCTTAGGGACGCGGGGATCCATTAGAAGGAGGAATTAACCGCGTAGGCGTCCACCCCCAAATTGTAATCAAGTCAGCAGTGGATCGCGGGATTAGCATGGGAGGGTGCCGATGGAGATTTCAGGCCCTCACTTAATACAAGGAAGAAATCTACTAGATGCCGCCGCAGTTTGCATGAAAAAAAAACAGCAATTCGAACCTCTAGTTTGAAATATTGTAGCATGATAATGTTTCAGGCTCGATTCGCCAATCTTTACCTCGTTTGGCTCAGCCGTTGCATTCTGTGTGTACATTTTTTACGTCACGCAATTTACAGAAAGAATACCAACCTGGGAACGCTATCCTGTTAAAAAGCATTATTTATTTTATCGTCTTCGTTTTTATTATTTATTGTTTCTAAATCAAGTGAACAAATTCATAAAATTATATCAAAATAATGCAAAACGCGAGCTCTTCCATTAAATTTAAGGCAAAAGTAAGCAGGCAAGTCTTGAGAATTGAATATTTTTCAAATGTAAATTTATTTATCATTTTTATTAAAGGTTTTACTGTGAAAGCGGACTCAAAACTTAAACAGACTATTGAGCAGTTGAACAGCGAATGAATGGTAAAAATTCCTCACATCAGCATTTCGAGACAAACAAATGGAACAGAACGTTAATAAATGCTTATCATTTAAGCTTAATTTTTAAAGTTTCTGAATATGCGTAGTTATTAATCTAGTTTATGCCAAACTGTAAGGCACAAGAAATACTCGAAAGAAATTCATTTTTAAAATTGAAATTGAAAAAAGTGATGGATATTTTAAATCTTTTGAAGACTAGTGCTTTTCAATTGTCTGGATACAGGGTGTCCCACAAAGGACTCCTTGATTTTGAAATTAAATAACTCGGCAACAGCGATAGATGGAAGAATGAAACCAACTGTATGTTCATTTTGTAAGCCGTAAAATTCTGATACAGAAGTTTCAGAATTGATTACGAATATTGCCACCAGGTGGCGCTTAAGCTTTTTGCTTTATAAACAATATATTTTTAATTCTTTTACAGTAAACTTTACTAATTACTAATATATGCCTACATAAAATATATATGTGTGTGTTTATGCATAAGTATTATATGTGTTTGTAATTTTTTTACTTGTATATTTCGCTAGTGTTCGTCAAAATAATTTTTCACAACTGATGGTCCGTACAACCAAAAACATTGGGAACCGCTGACGTAGGGGACTGTCTGGCACTTCTTATGCTTACCAGATTATAAAGCATTGTTCATTTGACACTTTAATGTGAAAAAGGAGCACGTTCTACGAGTGCACGAGGAACTTTTCGTCTTCAATTACTGGCATTCTAGTATTTAAGAACTTTGATCAGTTTTGAAAATAAACACTGACAAGACTTCCGATAAAGTTAGAACATTGATTGCAATGAAGAAATATCTTATTGTGGTTTTTCGTTGTCCCTATAGGCTTAGCTTAGTCCTATTTACAAAGACACGCCATGGCCGCTTTGGGACACCACTTCATTTTGAACTGTAACTAGACGTAGAAGATGACACTAAGCAGGTTCCCCTTCTTCAATCTACCACTCCTCACCTAAGTTAGGACGTTTTATACATGACGGATCTTTGGTGGAATCGATCTCGAACACCTCGACCCTTCATTCCTGAAGCCAAAACTTCTATAAGCTTAAATCTATATTATCAGGGCCCTGTCAGCCCTTTTGCGTTTGATATTCTTGAATCAGATTCATATTTTATTAAAGCTTCACCCGAGTACAGTATTAATACGCAGACGCAGTTGATTAGGTACCTCAATCAAATCTGCTGAGATGCATAATAAAGCCGACCACATAAATAGCAATTTCGCAAAAAAGAAATGCCTACATTCCGGATACCAGACTTCATAAACTGCTCTTCTGTTAGAAGAGAAATTCTTACTCCCGGGTAAGTTTAATAAGAGGCTGGAAAAGAAAGACCCCATCTCCGCTGTCAAACCCACCTGAAATATGACAGGTAAGAAATTTAATCAAACACTCCCCGGACCGCGGAACCAGATTTCGAGACATCCTTTTGGGCGATGCATTCCCAGGCAGTTTGGGAAAGGAGGTTTTTCCAATTCCATTTTCGTAATGGCGGAGGTAGTATTTGTGAGTTGTATTTTGAGAACTGTTGCATTTTGAGACGGGAGGGGGGGGGTGTTATGGAGCATACTGCAATTGCTATAAAATAGGTGGAAAAAAATGTGTGCAGTATAGACGACGGCCATCCTATACAAAGAAGTGATGCATTTTTGGATTTTGTTATTCCTAAATTAATTTTTATGTTTTAATAATTAATTAATTAAATAGTTTGCTTATTAAATTCGTATTTAAAGTAGAAATTTGAATTAAATGAAAAGACTTTTTTATAAGTCCATGGTAACCACCATATTCATTAATTTTGAAATGCATTTTTTAAGGTTGGCATAAGTTATAGCCAATGTTTTTAAAGCACAAACAAGCAGAGATTATCCAGTTTCTTTTCTCAAACTATACCGAAGTGTTTGGACTTGAAAATTAATTATTAATTAGCAAAATTAATTAATAAAAATGTATGTTCATCGAATAAACTAAATGAATCTTAATGCCACAGCCATTTTACTATAACATTACATAAAAAATGGCCTTTAAAGGGTTAATTCAATAACTTTATTTTAAAAAATAAATTTCAAATTCATTTTAAATTATTTTTACAAATTTTCTACACTCGTGTATAAAAGTGAACACAACTTATGTTTGTTTTTCTAAGCACAGGTTACATTCAAAGTGAAGCCAAGAGGACATTTAAAATTATTTAATTTATATATTGTTTATTTTCTATACAATTAGACATGTTCACTAATTTCTTATAAACAATTTTGCATATAATAAGGAATTGTAATATAAGTAATTATTTATTGTGTTCGCAAAAACGTTTTTTAAAAAAAGGCAAGGAAAAACAAGATTTTAGCTTTCATACCTCTAACAATATATTATTAGACAAAACGACGTACTTCATTGTTTTGAATTATATAAACTAATTACATTAATTAAAGTGTGGAAAACATTACGCAATATATATTATTATTGCTTCATAAAGCTTTGTCCTTAATGGAAAGCAAATAATGTCTGAAAATGAAGATAATTTTATGCAGATTATTTTAAAACCTTTATTCATTACCAGGGGGCTCCGCCTTATTTACCAAACTGCTAAGAGAATACAGATTTGTAATAATGGGGAAAATATTTAATTATGAATTTAGAGCTATTTCCTGCTTTTTATCTTAAAAATAAATTTTAAAATCCAAAAAGTAGGACATTTAAGTTTATTAAATACTAAAAAGAACAATACCAAACAGTATAAAGGAAACAAGTTCAGAATACAAAATCTTTAAAAAAGAAACATGGTCATATTCTTTAATCAAAAACGTTAAGGAAATATGTATTAGAAGACAGCTTCACATCTTTTGAAAAAATTAAATTCTGCTTCACCAGGAACTATAGAAAATAGATTTTCTCATGTATTCTGTAAAATTTGTGTTTTGTGACTTATTCCCTATCTGCAGTTTGTCATTCATATATGTAGTTTGTAAAATAAGCACGGTATAATATATTTCATGAAAACTCATCCGATTTCGTCTTACCTTTTTATATAAATTAAAACAATTAAAGTGTGGTTCCCACTTAAAAAGCGGCCACACCCTCTTAGCGACGACAGCTATAATCGTGAAAGTAATGTCTAGGCATAGTAAAACGTCTATGTGCTATGCGATGAGCGCACTTAAAGCGCTACATGGTGGCAAACTCCGGAGCCAGCGTTATTGATTTAGTACAAAAATAAACCTTGCGCACATTAATACGAAGAACAGATCATTACGTCACAAGGCATGGCCTAAAGGAGAAAATGTTATTCTTCGGACAAAAAAATGACCTCCTTATATACTTTGTTTTGTGGGAATAACTCAAACAGCAGTTTGCGAGCTTTCTGCCAAATCCAGGACTTTCAATGACGTATTATAGTCCAGTCAACGAAAGCCAAAAATCGACGAATAGAAAAAAAAAATGGTGTAGTTTTGAAATTTGACACGTTGTTGGGGATAATGTCTAAACGACATACTAAAAGTCTCCGCCTGTGGGAGGCTCGCGGGAGGTAAAGGGGTGCGTTTTTAGTTTTTCTTAAATATCTCAAAAACTATAGGCTCTATCGAAAAACACTCACTTACAAAATTGAACTACATAAAGTTTCCAGCAAACAAAGTCCTGCGTTTTTTTATGGCATCAATAGTTTAGAAGATACAGGGGGATTTAAAAGTTAATATTTCTAAAATTCCTTTTTGTAATGGCAAAATCGATTAAAAGCGCTGAATCAACAACCCTCATGAGAACCTCATGCCTATATAATAATTATACAAGGGTAGTATGTGTGTGTCGGAGGGGGTAACAAACCCATTTGATGAAAAATTATGCTCCCTTCCTCCCCTCACAACCGTTCCTCTTCACAAGTTTCCTTCTATTCGTAGTCCAGTCAACGAATTGAAAAATTAAAAATTGGTGTAGTTTTGAAATTCGACACAGTTTTTAGGAAGAGACTGCCCTAAACGACATACTAAAAGGGTGGAGGATGCGCAGGGGGTACAGGGTGGTTGAAAGGGGAGGCGGATTTCTCAGTTTTTCTTAAATATCTCGAAAACTATGGATCCTAGCGATAAAAACTTAAGTATAAAATTAAACTACATTAAATTTCCTACAGAAATAGTCCCACACATTGTTCATAGGATGAATAGTTTAGAATATTATAGTAGTTTGAAAAAGTACATAATTACAATAAGTGGTTAAATAAAATAAGACCAGGCATTTTCAATTACTAACGCAAAAAAGAGCTGCTAAAAGAACTGAAACGAGAGTTGTTACACGGATGCTGATACATATGTTGTGAGATTAGGGTTAGAGAAAGTAATTTCTCATCCCAAAGGAACGACATAGACCTAGGCGTGTTACTGATTGCTTTGGCACCACCAGAAAGTAACATTTATTTTATGAAGTTTGGCAAGGGAAAAGTCAAAGATAAATTAATTTTTACAAGAAAGCTGCAGAAAGAACTTTCTTTTGCCCAAGCCATCCTCCTTCTCCATGCATTCAGTGGCTGCGACATAACACCAGCTATTTATAGAAAAAGCTAAACATTATAGTTACAATATTCAAAAACAAACTGAGCGAGATGAAAAACATTGCTGGCATCTTTTATAACCCCTCATCAAAACCAGATGCTATTTCACAAGCCGGTGAGATGTTCCTAGCCACATACAAAACCCCTGCTGATGAACATAATTTGAATAGCCGTAGATATGCAGCATTTCTCAAATCATCAACCAAGATCAAAGCTGATCTTTCCTCAATTCCTCCAACCAAAGAAGCGGCGGAGCAACACACGTTTAGCAATGTGTTTCTGTTTTGGCACCTTTAATGGTACCTGTACCAAAGGTGCACCTCTAGAAGAAGAGGAAGAGTTCGAACTTGATCAAATACTAGAAAAACATGGTGAATATTTTGTTACAGAAAGATATTATATGTTACAGATATATTGTAATAGATGACCGCCATTTTGAAATAAAAACTTTCTTTCATAAAAATAAAACTAACATTTTCAACCACTTATTGTAATTATGTACTTTTTCAAACTACTATAATATTCTAAACTATTCATCCTATGAACAATGTGTGGGACTATTTTTGTAGGAAATTTAATGTAGTTTGATCTCATATGAGTGAAGAAATATGTTTGCCAATGCACTAGAATAATTACACCCCATAGGGATACCATAGGGAAAACTAATTGAAGTTTGCTCAAATGTATATGATTTATACCTAAACACTGATTTAATTGAAAAAAATAAATGGATAGAAATCTGCAGAGTTAATATTTGTGAAAACTATCTCTTTAATGGAGTTGGATACTATAAACAGGTTTTTGGTATCCCTATGGGGTGTAATTATTCTAGTGCATTGGCAAACATATTTCTTCACTCATATGAGAGGGAATTAATTAAAAATGAAATTATTTATGGTTTTCGTTTTATTGATGACCTTTTAGTGTTTAATTATGATAATTTTAATTCCATTTATAACTGCTATCCAGAAGAGCTTAAATTAAACAAAACCAATACAGAAATTAACAAATGCAATTTTTTAGATATGGAAATTGAAATATTAAATTCAGGTGTTTCTGTCGGCTTATTTGATAAAAGAAAAGAATTTAATTTTAAGGCTATAATACTTTGTAATTTTCATACAAATCTTCATTATAAAATTTTTAGGAATTCCATTTTTTCTCAAATTAATAGAATAAATAGCATATGTAATAACCATTCAAATTTATTTAAAGCTTTAGATAATTTAAAGAATATTCTTAAAGACAACGGATTCCCAAATTCTTTCATTAATATTAATAGTTTTTAAAAGGAGTATAAAAATATTTCTAATTAATATATTAATGGTTTTTCTAATTTAATTTGTTATAACTGTTTAAATATTAGTTTTTTATTCTGATTAATTAGTTAGAATTTTTCTTCATAGATGGAGCTAGGTGCTAGCTTCTAATTTTTTGTTGCTTCCTGTGTATTTGGCGTCGCCTGGATTACATCTAAAATTTCGGCAGAGAGTGTTAGGTTTAACACACTCTCTAGTACCTTCTGATTATTCTTTAAGGATTTTGCATTTTGATTTCTCAAAATGATTCTCATATTGATATTCAACAGGATTCAGGCCACAAAGGGTATACTTTTGATTTATAATCTTACCCTTGACAGAAAATCTTGTCTCATTTGGAATCTTTATGGTGAGCGGTCTTCGATACAGTTTGCCATTCCATTCGTCATTCATTTTTTCCTTTTTGAACATTTTTTACTTTCTAAATTAATTTTTATGTGTTTTAAATATTATCGTTTCAAACTTCTGTTGATGCAATCACTTGAGGCTGTTGCGTTTGTACGCTTAAAGATGTATTGTCACCGTTTATGTCTAAATCTGCTGTTTATTATCTATACTTTTCTTTCTTTTTATTTAATTTTAATTTTTGTTTAGTATATCTATTTTTTGTAAATTAAGGAGAGCACTTTGAATACCGAAAATAACGGCATGTTGTGATAGCTAATTGTTTTTCTCTTTTTAACCCGCTTTTCGTCACAATGTCGTAAATCACGAGGAATCAAATGAGCATTTTAAGCGTTCTATTTTCCGTATTAATGTGCACAAGGTGTCTTTTTGCACTAAATAGATAACGCTCTACAATTTTGTAATTGATATTTCCCCTCTATTTTTCACCGTTTTTGAGATAGAAATGCTAACTTCGGAATTTTCCACCAAGTGGCGCTTAACGTAGGCTCATCGCATAAAGTAGACGTTTACTATGCCTAGACACTACTTTCATCTCTATAGCTTTCGTCGTTCTCAAGTTAGAGGGTGTGGCCCTTATTTAAGTGGGAACCCTGTAGAGTTAAAGCATACTAAAAGAAGAAAAAGGATTTTTTAAACTTTATTGCCAAAATGAATCTTATTGTATAATCGATAAACAATAATTCCTCTAAAAAATTGATAAAAAAACTACCAATTTATATTGTTTAAAAATCTATTAATATACTGATCGCTTAATTAATAACAAAATCAGAAGCAAACTGTCATTTATTCCGGAAAATAGCTACATTTCAGATAAACACTTCTAAGCGTGAGAACTGCATCATGATTTATGACATTACACATGTATTCAAAGAAATTGCTCCGAACCTTTGCACCAGAACTCAAAGAAATGAAATAAATTGCTCTTTAAAAAAGAAAAACACCCATAAAATTTAAATTTACGTGTTTAATTAAAACTTGAACTTTTAAGAAACTACCGTGATTATGTCTTGCAAACAAATCAGAGTAAAGAAGTACTCAAAAAATTCGTGTAGCGGAGCTTTTTGATTACCTGTACTTTTTTCCTTTCAAGAAACTTCTTTAATTATAAAAGGTAAACGCTTACTACATCGAAAACAAACTGCACAACCTGTTACACGGTCTCATCTTCCAAGCTTAGAATCCTTCCCTTCTGGCACGTACCCACCCACCCCTTTTTGAAATAGGCAGCTCCCCTTCTCATTTGCATATTACTGGGCAGACGATTTTTCTTCGGCTGTATGGGGAAAACCGGAAAACTCCGGTTTTTAATTTTCCCGATTTCACGCTTCCTGGGAGTGATTACCGGACGCACCAAGCGGGCTTTCCAAGATGATGGCAGATGGGGAGGGAAGAGGATAAGGAAGCTCTAGGAACGAGGCTTTAATGAGCCGAAAACTTTTCGCTTTCATTCTAACAGACGATAAAAATTAGGATTACTCTACAAGCTGTGTGAAATGGCGGACGAAATGCGCTGAAGATCCAGCTTACTCACGGCCTCGGCAGACGATTTCGGAATGGAAAGGCTAAAAGAAAATTTTTGTCTACCCCTCCCGCTGTCTATTTTGCCAAAAATATTAATCTAACCGGTGTATTTCGAGAAAATACATTTTCTAAAGTTATTTTTTACACGGAATGATTAAAATAAAAAAAAGATTTAGGAAAATTTCTCAGTAACAAATTTTTATAAGCAATGTTATATCAACTAATATAATTTTAAAATGTTAACCTTAATCATATATCAGAGTTTCAAAAAAATAACATAATTTTAATCTAGTCAACATTTAAAAAACAAGTGCTATTTAAGCAACAAATGTTGTTTAAACAAATGTTAAATAGAATAGTTAAATTATCTTAGAAATAAGATAATTTATATATTCTACTCTTGGTTAGAGTCTTTAAATTATCTTGCGCATGTTCGCGCTTTTTCTCAATAAATATTTACTGAATTAAATATTGGATTAGGTTTTTAAATAATTTTAACGCAGCGAAATTAAGAACTTTTAAATTTCAAAGATATTTGTTGAATAAGAATCTCAGTGGTATATCTTTAAAGCGAAATTTAGCAATGAGTAAAAATTTTACATATTCACATTAAGAGTTTTCTAGCACAATTCGAAATAAATCACAGAGAGCATAACTTTTCTGAATTTTCAAATTATATTCAAACACAATGTAATTATATTCAACACGATCTACGCAAAATGTAGATTGAAACATTAACCTCATGGGATTTTCAATTCAAATCAAAAAACAGATAGCCCAATATAGCGATTCATCCGTAGAAACTGTAAATATGTAGCACCTATTCAAATATAAAACAATGTTTTATCTATTTTTCATAACATTTCCATTCTAATAAAAATGTTATGAAATTTCATTTGCCTAATAGAGATATCATTCACTTTGAAAACTTCTTGTCAATAGCTACCAGTAACAATAATTCCGGTATTCAAGACAATTACTGATCTAAAAAACTTCAGCAAGCGAAAAATAAAAAAACACTGTTGGAGTTGCAAAAAATCCATCTTGCAATTTTATGACATCAAACATAGGCATCAAATTTTTAATAAGGAGTGTGAAAATTTTCCATGTAATGTATACGCTTTATTCATAGAATTCTGAGGAAATTATTTATCTAGGATTAGCATTTCTTATATTAAGGGCCTCTAACTAGATTATCACAAAGTTGTTAGAAAATTGAGTGTTTGAAACAATTATTCTGTGTTTAAAATAAAAATCTTTATATGAATGATATCAAGATTGCAAAATATTGAGCAGAATTAAACATGCTTTAAAAATCAGCATATAAGGCAATTATAAACTATTTGGATTCGTGTAGAATATTTAAACAATTTATAATATTTAAACTCCGAAAATTCGTAGTACCAATAATCGAGTGTTGAACTTAAATCTATAACCATATAATATTTCGCATATTAGCCATACGACAAATGAATAGGAAATAAAATTCAAAAGTGGATATGCACGGAAGGAGTCAACATTCTTTTGAAAAATTCCGGAAAAGACAAACAAACATCAAGAAAATCGGGTGTGAGCTACGTTTGCAATGTCAGCAAATAAAATGTTATTGAAAAATGATTTAGAAATAATCTAAATTCAGCGGAACAAACTTTGCGCGTCATTTTAACTATTCAACTGTCAGATCACGTCTGCAACATACATTGAAATGGAATGTCAAAATGCAATAAATAAAATTGAACGCATATTAACGTTCACGAATGCTTAAGCATCCAAACGGATGCCAATCTTATTTTTAAATTCTTTCATATTTCGAGAATTCTTTAAATACAATAAAATAAGTTTTCTTCTCATAGTTTGTTGTCAGTATTTGATTTTTTTATCAATACATTTCATTGTTGCCTTTATTCATCTCTCTTATTTTATCTGCAAGTTTAAATAAATTTAAAAAGTTTAACAAATTCGACATGGAAGTTAGATATATTTATTACACTAAAAAGAATGGCTAAAATCTTGTAAATTTCCAATTTCTCAAACAATGCAAACATTTCATTGAAATTGCGACTTTTAAAGTTGTGAGGGTTTTTTAAGTATTTTATTCAGCGTGTGTAATAAATAAAACCTTTGATACCGAAAATGTGATTTTGCTGATAGGCCAACGCAACCTCTGAGCATAGCTGAAACTGGACATGTCTGGGCCAGCATCAAAAATTCAATTTACGCAGAATTCTTCTTTTATATAGAGGAACTGGTGTAAAAACGGGTACTGGTGTAAATATGGGCACCCCTCCCAAAGTGGATATGGGAGGTGCTAAAGACTGGCCTCCAAGACTGTAGATGGTGCTACTTGTTGGTATAAGATAGCAGAGAACAGTTGGAACCATTCTTTCAAGTAGTGTGGATGCAGCGTGAATTATTGAGCGAATTGGTGTTGTTCTGGACTGCAAACTTTTGACTGGTATGTGAAATCGTTTTCTTTTCATGTTCTTATGATTAGTTTAAAATAACTTTACAGTGATATCCGGAAAGCAGAGATCCTAAGCTACTTTTAGAAGCACTCCTTTAGTCACACACGCGTTTTGGTTACATGTGATAGCGGCCATCTTTCTTAGGTTTGGTTGGTGTAAATATGGGCACCCTTTCAATGCCAATTGATGAGGCTGCTGAAACACCGAAATGTTCCCCGGGAACTTCAAATACAGTTTCTCCGTTCGACATATCTCCTGTCCCCAATATTAAGAAGAGAACAAGGTCCAGCCTCATCACTAGATCACCGTACAAGGATCAGTTGACCAAGTCTCTTGAGAAAAGTGCTCCCAAGAAGACGTCCTTGAGTGTTCCCGGGGTAAGAAACCAACCAGGGGACAGGGGTGGGAAGACCAAGGGCCTTCAAAAAAAGAAAATTCGACCCACGAAACGATACGATTCATCATAGGACTCATCAGACTACTATGATCCTCCCCTTGTGAAGAGCGATGATGATATAAACCTGGATATCAACGATGAGGATAAACCAGACTCGAGGAAGGCAACTTGCATCTTTTGTGATGGAAAGTTCTCTGAAGACACTCGCGGGGAAGTGTGGGTTAAATGTGTTGTGTGCCAAATGTTGGCACACTTAGATTGTGCCGGGGCTGAAACAGCCAGTTATGTTTGCGATTTCTGTAAATAATTTTTTTCTGTAATAAATAAATTCTCTACTATTTTGTACTGCTTATCCTGTTTTAAAACTAATTTTTGCGACTCTTTTGGAGAGGGCCCATATTTGCACCCCATTTTTTCTGGTGCTTTTTTAAAAGCTTTTTGTAAATCTTCGTTTTCGAATTGAAATAATTGGTATTAATCATTGTTTTGCCTCCTATCATTTAGGAAACTTGTAATAGTTGTCAATGAAGGTCAAAAATTCATAATTTTTCAAAATGAAAGTAACTTTAAGTCAAAAACAAAAGAGGGGGCCCATATTTACACCTTTTCCTCTAACTGTTACTGAATAATTAAAGTTTCCGAATGCCGCATTATTTATTTCATGTCGTTATAAAAAACCCAAGAATGTCAAAGTGAGAGTTATTGACACGCACGGAATAAACAAACTATCATTTAATTAAACAGCGTAAGATAGTTTAAACTCTTCAAAAAAGGGCGCCAAATTCTGCTGTCTCTCGCATAAATACTCTTTATAAAAGAATTTTTCAAAAAGTTGAAAGAAAGAATGGAACGTGACTCTCCATCGCGACATAGTTTTCATTTTCGAGGTTCCAGCCCATCCCCCGACATACCTATCTGTTTTCTTTTTCCCCAGTGAAACCATTCTCCGTATGAATCGAGTTGACACGGACGGAAATTAAAATCCATCGATGTCGCGAATTTTGACACGTTTCTCTAAAAGGGGGAATATTTTTCTTCATGGGTCGTCCCCGGAAAGTTCTGCCGACCGCAAGGAAAGATTTAATTTCCAGCCTCATTAATCTCAGATTAGGGGAAATTTTTCCTGCAGTGCGTCTGCTAATTGGCTCTTTTCATTACTAGAAGATTGCGTTTCAAAATGCGACTCCTGTAATCTGATAGAACATTTCACATCTCTGAGGTGGTGGCGAACCTATGAGACGCGGGTCAGGCACTGACCCACCAGGGCTGGCCCGAACAAAAGCGGGCAAAGTTGAAACGAATTTCATGCAACAAAGTAATTTATGGCATTTTGCCATTTATTGCATTCCACAATTTGTTATAGTAAAGACTTAAGGAATGCATGAAATTGATAAATAATAAAAAAAATTATAATGCTAATATCTCAATCACACAAAAATCATTAATAAATCAAATAACAAAAATAATTGCTTCGTGCATTCAATTACGACTTACTAAAATAAATTAACAATATGTGATATTTGTTTCATTTTCTCACTTGTTTTATAACAAAAGTTTGGATTCGATAGTTAAATGGCTATGGAGGTACATGCTTAAAAGATTCTTGATTAATGCTCGATTTCAAGTTATTTTTTTTATTAATCTTTAGAAATTTATTTCTGCAGACGCGACAGTAAGTGGTAAGGTCAATATAATTTCACTGCTCTGCATGAAAATCGGCTCCGACACCATTCCTGCAAATTCTTATGTAAAATGACCCCCTGAAATCGAATATGACCCCCATTTTGCCCCATCACACACCGTTTCTCGGGACGCCCTCCCCCCCCCCTATTTTTATCACTGTTCGGTAATTTTATGGCCATGAATTTGATTTGGAGGGGGAAAACGATTATTTTAACCCTTAAATGTCTTCTGAGGGGCTACAAAGGTGAAAAGTTCTAAAATATGAACATTTGCAGCAAGGGGGAGATTTGGGTGGGGATTTGTCTCCCTAAATTAAAAAAAAATCAACAAAAATTATCTGTTTTTCTTGGAGGTTTTCGCAATTTTGTCACTTATTTTCTACATATTCCAGCTTCCAGTCCCCCTTCCCTTTTCCTCACCCAAACATCCCCAAATAATAAAAATATTCAGCAACAATTTTGGCTAAAAGCAGGTGAGGGGAAGAAGTCCCGAAGCCCTCACAAGAAAGTTTGGAAGATTCACTGTACAACGTTGTCGCTCTTTATATTTATCACTGTTCTGTAATTTTATGGCTATGAATTTGATTTGGAGGGGGGAAGGGATTATTTTAACACTTAAATTTAAAAATAAAAATATAATATATAATAAATAAAATTAATATATAAAAATAAGGTTTGAAAGATTAACTGCACAACGTTGTCGCTTTTGCACATCAAACTCGGACTGATCGAACAGTTTGTGAAAGCAATGGATAAGACAGGTTAACTTTTTAACTTAACAGATTTAACTTTTTTGAAAACTAAATTTCCTCGTTCTAGTGAAGCTAAAATCAAGGAAGGAATTTTCGTGGGCCCCCGGATTAGACAACTTTTTAAAGATTCAACGTTTATGAAACACCTGAATCGCAAAGAAAAACCACCATGGCTCGCATTCAAAAACGTGTGTATGAACTTTTTTGGTAGCAAAAAAAAAAAAAATGATAATTATGTCGCTCATGTCAGGGAATTGCTGTCAGCGTACAAGGCCATGTGGTGCAACATGTCGCTTAAAGTACTTTACCTTCAATCACACCTGGACTTTTTCCCTGAAAATTTATGAGCAGTTTCGGATGAACACGAGGAACGGTTCCATCAAGACATTGCTCAGTTCGAGAAGAGATTTTCAGGGAAGTGGAATGCGAGCATGTTGGCAGAATACTGCTGGTCATTGGTACGAAAAACTTCTACTTCAGGGTACAAGAGGAAAGCAAGCAGCAGATGAAGGTAATATATCATAAATTACATTTATTATATTTTATATTATATTATCTATTATTATTATTATTTATTATATTTTTATTTTTAAATTTAAGTGTTAAAATAATCCCTTCCCCCCTCCAAATCAAATTCATAGCCATAAAATTACAGAACAGTGATAAATATAAACAGCGACAACGTTGTACAGTGAATCTTCCACAATTTCTTGTCGGGGCTTCGGGACCTCTCCCCCTCACCCGCTTTTAGCCAAAATTGTTGCTATATATTTTTATTATTTGAGGTGTTTGGTGAGGAAAAGGGAGGGTGGGCTGGAAGCTGGAATATGTAGAAAATAAGTGAAAAAATTGCGAAAAAAACCCAGAAAAAAACGATAATTTTTATTGATTTTTTTTAATTTAAAGGGGAAAATCCCCCCAAATCTCCCCCTTTCTACAAATTTTCATATTTTAGAACTTTTCACCTCTGTAGCCCCTCAGAAGACATTTAATGGTTAAAATAATGCTTCCCCCCTCCAAATCAAATTCATGGGCATAAAATTACCGAATAATGATACAAATACGGGGGGGGGGCGTCCCGAGAAAACGATGGGTGATGGGGCAAAATGTTGGTCATATTTCGATTTAAGAGGTCATTTTACATAAGAATCAGAAGGAATGGTATCAGGGATCTAAAAAAAATTTTTTTTGCAGAGCACTGTTTTCAGATATAATATTTTTATATAAATATTGTGAAATTGTGTATTGGAAACAAAATTCGAAGCCAAATTTTGATTTAATTAAATAAATCAAAGCAACCAATTTTCATTTCGCAAAATCAGTCAGCGGCGCGGAACCTTCAGAAACACGGGTCCTTGTGCGCTGACACCGTTCGAAACACCCTCGGCCCATTTTTGCGACCCACGAAGGCTTTTTAAATTATCAACGAGTTGATTTTTACAATCTTATTTTTTATATCATAAAAGAGAGAACAGACAATCGAAAATATCAAAAAATTAAAGTATAAATATCTAATATCGAACTTATAAAATATATTCTTTATCAAACAATTTTGTATCAATGAAGAAACTCGTTAATGCTTTTTTAACAATGCTTGGATCCACATATTCATGGGAAAACCAAGCGAAATGGACTTTGAAATTGGCAGCGAAATGCGTTCAACTAATGAATACGGAATATGAACCTAATATTAAGAGATTATAAGAAGATAAGCAAATTTTGAAATTGGAAAATTAACAAATTGTTGGTGGTTCCAAATTATTGACATCCTTTTCACCACCACCCTTCCAAGTGACGCACTGACTTAGTGACCCACGAGCGAATATTGAAAAAAAATTATGAACTCGTCTCAAAAAAGTACGCCATCACTGGTACAGGATGTTCATATGCATGTTTAATATACAGGACATCTGGGCTAAAAGTATCCAAAAGTAATTGCTTACAATAACTGAACTACTCATTAGAATGTAATAGATAGCACCTCCAAAGATTGGAATCCCCTCCCAGTTTTTTCGGGTATAGGAAGTTCAACTGCGCATGCGTACAGTAGTCAGTGATTAAAAACAATCGTGGAGCGCACAGTTATGGGACACGTTTATCTTTATATGTTGAAAAACTTTGCTGTTCCACAAATTCCATCGGGTTTCCTGTTCCACTAAATTAGAATGCACTAAAATGGAGATGTTACCACATTTTTGAATGAGACATTTCCAGGACATTGGATCAGAAGAGGGGCCCAATTATCTGGCCACCAAAGTCCTTGGATTTGAGTCCATAAGATTTCTTGCCTGGGATTCATAAACTCCGTTGTATATCAACTTCAGTTACATTAACTTCCTGTTTTGAAACAAAAGAAGAGCCTCTAAATTCGAGTCAGAAGACGAGAACGAACCTGTGTTGGAATCTCCCTTTCCAACCTTTCACACCATATCAGTTGAAGGGTGTTGATTCCAAAGTATTTAACGCACGTCAGACCCATGTACATGATGCATTTTTGGAGGAAATGGGTTTCACAACCTTAAAACCCTAAACCTGCCCACTTCAGCACTCATCCTGGTAGGATGGATGGGTGTGGGTTTTTCAAGGTCTCGCCACCAAGGTCACCAAGCCACCACTATCTTAATGTAGTCTATCTTAATGCCAATGTAATGTAGGTTAATATGAAAAATTTTAAAACGGAGACAGCGGAAAAATTTTAAAATTTTGTAAAAGCCTGCGTAGTTCATGAAAGTTTTTTGGTAAATATATACTTCCTCTATACCCCTATTTTGGTTTTTATAAACGAACACTATTCAGATTCATATAGCACAGATACAAAACAATTGCCACAGATTTATTTGAAAACCCCATAAAATAGCCACTTTAAATTTCTTGGCAAAGTAATAACCTGGAAAGGCGACCAAGGAAGCGTGATACTTAAAGAAATTCAATTTAAAGAAACTATTTTGGGACGTATATTCTAAACATAAACCATTGTCTGTTGACGAGGACGATATCTGATCCAGGAGCGTGTGGTCGGAAATGACATGTAAGGAAGGTATGAACTGGCAAGTAAGACAGTTAAAACAAAAGGATCAAAATCAAAGAGGATCAAAAGAGTTTTAAACACCTTGCATAAAAAAACAAAACCTATCGAATGGTTCACTTTCAATATTTATCAAATATGATGCCTAGCTTATTTGAACAAAAATAGTCATTTGTTCCATCCTGGGTCTTAAAGTCTGATGGATCGTAGGACTGCAGTTGAATGCAGATCACAATATTTCTTTAACAAATATTCAATAGTCCTTTGGTGAATTTTATTTTGTTCTCTGTATATTTGAAAAAAAGAATCATTTTATCCCAGAGATATATGTGAGTTCTATTGTTTCCAGGAAAATTTACACGTAATCCTTCTGAAACAGAGAGATAACAACCTCGATTACATAGTGCGACGCGAGGAAAGTGTGAAATTAGAAAATTTACTTTTCTAAAGAATGCACCATTATATGCTGTCTTACGTTTATTCTCACCAAAGAATGCATCATTTCCTGCCGTCTTTTACATTCGTGCATTACTTGGTCAATATTTCCGACTGCATCAACTCTCGGTTGTCACTCTGAAGCATCAGCGAACGCAAAAGCAACCTATACTTTTCGTCGCCGCATTGACTTGACTAATTTACTAACAAACGATGTCCTCCAAAGTACTCCCGCAAGCCGTCTGACGTCAAAAGGTAGCGGGCCTTTAAAATATTACCCAGAGACTAATTTATTCCCCCTTTCCAAGAGCAGGAAGAGCGGCGTCGCGCAGCCATTTGTTACTATCCAAAGTAGAGGGTATTAAATCTGAAAGCTATTATTATCAAATTATTCCATCGCCCATACGGAAAAAGCGCGCGCCTTATCGTGTTCCCCTGCCGTTTTGTTCGGTTCGATGATGGAGTCTGGATTTGGCTCACAAGTGACTGGCTCTTTTGTTATTCGTCGGCTACCGGTTTATTGAAAAGATTGTTTGACTCCTTTTATCGCCTGTTTGAGCGTCACTTTATTTAGTTTCTGGTGACATTTTATAAGTAATGAATGAAATACAGATTATAACTTTTCTATAAAAACAAAATCGGTAGAATTGTTAATCAGTTAGATTAATTATCTGTTTTCTAAATTGTAGAAATGCCATTTCGGAGCGGAGCTTGTGATTCTGAAATTTGGTCAAAAATGAAGGTGGCTCCTGAGCGAACACTCCCTTTTCGAACTCCTACACCTCCCATACTGGAAGACGTTTGATCCACAACAAATTCAACGTGTAAGACGCGCTCATATACATAAAATATTGGTGGTGGAACCGCGTCGCGAACCCATGGTTCTTCTGTTATAAAGCCGAAATTCTGAGACCCCTACAACAGTTGTTGTTTTACTTTCAAAGAACCCACTGCCGTGAAAAGGGGAAACTGTTTGTTTTGGGCGACGGGGTCTGTATTTGGTCAAAAGTGACTCTTTTATTCTTATTTGGTTGCCTGTTTATTGAAGTAATGTTTCTGGCAGCTATTGAAAAACAGCGAACTGCTTTTAATCGTTGAGGAGGAAGTAGTTTCAGAAAGCAGTGGCGAATCCAGGGGGCTGGCTATCGGGCTGCAGCCCCCCCCCCCAGAGCTAAGTCAGAATTCTTGATTTTATTTAAAATCACTATAACTGTTTGTTCTTAATTTCGCTTATTTAAAAAAATAAAAAAAACGTGACAATATTGCTTTCTGGCTTGACAGGTTCGAAACTTTTCTTACTTTTCTAGTCATTCCACTTGTACTTGTAACGTTGACTCTGTCGAAGACTTTGGTTAGTTATTTCATTGTATATTTTAATAAATTATCGAAAGTATTGTAATGTTTTTTTATGATTCTTATTGTCAGGTGACTGTTAAGTTAAAGTGTTTTGGTTTACATAAGCCATGAGGTTTGACATTCTTCACGACGATACAAAATTTTTATGACCTCAGCCCCCGCCCCAGACCCAAATCCAGGATTCTCCACTGCCTGATTGAGTGTCACTTCATTTAATTTGTAGTAATATTTGATGCATACCGAATGAGATGCAGATTATAACTCTTCTATAAAAACACTCTAGGCTTAATTCAGGCTTGCTGTAGCCTGATGGCAAAGTTTCGGTATCGGCAACAGAGGGTTCGAAGCCCGATTCAATCGAATGTCCACTGCGTATATGAGCCTCGTGCTCGTTAAATCTGAAGTCAAGGATCAAATGTCCTCCGGTTGGTGTGACGCGAAAGTTTGGAGAGGGAGCTGCCTACTCAGATATCACCTTCGTCATCCGAGTACGGTTCAAACTTACGAGGTCCATCCCAAAATAATCCTCATGTTGCTTTAAAACGTGGCGTAAGATTAACTGACTGTTTTTAAAGTTATAGAAACGCTATTTTGGGGCGAACCTTGTAGTTTTGCATCATGGTCAGAAGGGTGGGCATGATGGTGACACCTGATACGGAACTCCCTCTCCAATCTTCCATACGATGCCAGCGAGAGAACGTTTAATCCACGTGATTTTTAAAGTGTGCGACACCCTCATACACACAAAACATTGGTGGTGGTATCGAGTTTCGCACCTACGACTCCCCGGTCCCGAGGCCGAGACTTTGCCATCAGGCATTTCTGTCCCTTTCCACATTGATTATTTTGCCTTCAAAGTACATCATTATCTTATTTCATTACACCAGTTATTGGTACAAATCAATAAGTATTTTTGAATATATAACTAAAAGTTTGAATCGTTGCAAAAGTTTCCTGATTCTAAGCACCACTGCCTATTTAAGTAAGCCGGCCTTTAGAAATATTTGTTGGTAAATTAGCCATGGTAGTGACGCCACGACTATTTTTAGAAATAATATTATCTTACCTGTTTACAGTTGTTTAGGAATTAGAATTTGAGTATCTCATATATTAGGAAGAGTGAAACAACACTCCTCCATGATACACTCCTTAGTAAATGTAAGATTCTTTGTTTGGCAAATTTTATTTGTGTATTTGTAAAAAGGAGAAAGTTATTGATCACTTTTGACCATTGACTTCCACCATTGATTTATTCACCATTGATTTTCTGCTGTAGTTCAAGCAGTGAAAAGTATGATATTAGATTCTTCAATCAACGAACTGATATTTTGAATCATTTGTCTAGAAAGAAAAATTTTGAGTGTAATTCGAACTGGAGATAATAAAATATCTTCTCTTTCAAAATTCATTATTTACTTTTATCAACTCTTTTATTCACTCTGAAGTTTGGTTTTTCCTCTTTTCTATTTCTAACTTCCGTAGAGATATATGAAAAGCATGCTCATTAAATTTATTTGGTGTATTTTTTTTAACTGGAAGGTAATTCTGATAATAAGATTAATAAAAAAAAAAATGCGTCAGCATAAAAATTACAGGAGCATAAAAGTTCCCGAAGTTACAAATTAATACAAAAAATGAGAAATGGTAATTATATAAACGATATATGTGATACATATCATATATTCATATATGGAGAGCTGAGACTTAAAGTGGATCAGGTCCGTGAGATTCACTTCCGAGAAAACAGAGTTGATTACTTTGTTGTTAAAAAGTTGATTACACTACCATGGCAGTGTTAGCGGAAAATGGACAAAACATGAACTTGTTCCACTTTTACTCTGGACACTCCACATGATTCTAGATGAGTGATGAAATTGTTTTGTTGTCTTTATAGAATTTGATTTCGACACTAAAAAAATTCGACGTAAAGAAAGATGATTTTTCATTTTTTGATGAAAGAGAATTGAGATGATTGAAAAATGAATAAAATTCATCTGCAACACACTAGTTGCCCATTCTTTACTTAAGTGAAAGATGCAGTACTTTTTTTCGAGCTTACTAATGACATCCTCGTTGAAACGACTCCTTCATAATAAAATCTGCTATAACAGCATCCTGTCTATGAGTCAATTTACATACCTCATTCCTGTAAAAAGATATAGGCGAGGCTGATGAAAAAAGTTTTATGATTAGAAACACTTTTAATTTACTTGATCCAAATATCGAGGAAAACAATAGTTTATTTCAATAGTAGCAACACAAAACAAATAGCAGATTGCCTGTCACCACAAGTTTCCTACACATTAGGCAGATTCTTCACTAAATGTTTTCAGAAAAAAATGTTGGTAAACCACGTTGTGAAGTAATTATTAAGAAAAAAAAATTTTCGCAAACAAATTATCCCTCTGACTGCTTATCCCGCGATTTCCGTGGGTTGGAAAAAAGTGTATTTTCTGCTGCATCTTGCGATTTTCGAAAGCTAGTGTACTTTACTTAAATACTTAAACGTTGAATCATATTACACTAATAAAGACTTGCATGTAAATAACAGTTCGTTTGGTTCAACGGTATCTGAACATGTTTTCAAACGTTGCATCTAAATAGCAATTAAAAAAATTCGGCAGTCATAGGGCTGATAGAGAAATGCTTCTCTAAAAATCGTTCATTTCCCATTATGGACCGCCCTGCTGTTAGTTTAGTCGATAATTATGTATCTGTTACGAGCAATGTGGGTAATCGGTTACTATGCATAATCACCTCAGTAATTAGCCGCATAAAAATCCAGTTATTATGTGTAATAACCGCTTAAGGATCCAGTTATTATGTATAATCACCGGTTTATCACATTGACCGTAACATAGTGTCAAACAAAACACAACAACAAAGCAAAATTAAACACAAAACAAACAAAGAAACACGATCTGATGAAACGCAACAGTTTCATTAATAAGTTTGGTTCGTATTGATGAAGCTACTGTGTTTCTGTATTGTTTAATGTGCAATGGGTTAACAAACAGTTCGGAGAGCAAATGAATCGGGTCCCAAAAATGTTCATGAACGGCAGAAAGCTTTCACGGAAAGTAGCGGATTTAACTTTAAAAATCAATTTTCGGTCTCGGGGAGATTGAAAGTGAAGGAATTCATCAAAATTTCGAGGTCGAAATTTTTGACAATTAACCTTTGTCTTACTTATTTCCCCGAGGCAGCGGTGGCCTAGTGGTAAGGTGTCGGCCTCGAAACCCGATTCCACTGAAGGTTCGTCATGTATTGGGCCTGTTGCCCGTTAAATTGTATGTAGGGGATCAAACGTCCTAACGCTGGTGTGGTGCAGAAGTTTGGAGAGGGTGTGCCAGATCCGGTGTCGTCCTCGTCATCTGACCGCGGTTCAAAATTACGAAGTCCGACCTAAAATAGCCCTCGTGTTCACTTAAAACGGGACGTTAATATAATTAAAACTAATAACTACTTACTTACCCTCTTACTTACTTATAGTTGCTTACTCTTCGTATACGAGAAAGTAAAGAACTGATTAAAAACTAACTCAAAGTTTAGTATTTTCTAGACAAAAAGAGCAGTCGATGGATTGTACCCGATTAAATTCGCGTCAGACCGGGAAAATTTTTAAATTATATACGAGTCTTATGCTACACAAAAACCGTAATGCGACAATTCCTATGTAATCATTTAATCTTAAATTTCATTTCTTTATACAGACATTCTCTGCAATAGTCAAGAATTGATATCTATATCAGATATTAGTAAAGATCAGACTTTAGCCTAAGTAGACGATAGCTTATTGTTAAAGTATAGCAATTTTATATCGAAAATCACATTGTCTAGGATTTTGCTTCCAAAAAAATCAGCCAATTTGCCAACGTCAAAACCAAATTCAGGCTTTCTGATTAAACATTACCTCTGAATTGTTCTAAATCGTAAAAAATATCCTGGTCCAAATTTCAAACTAATTTATCTATATAAATAAAATTGAATTTCAAAAATCTTTTGTTGGCTATAGAAATTCCAGCTACTGATCAGATTTTCTTCAAAAATGTCAGGACGGATAAGGAAGATCTTAGCAAATTTTTCATGATATTTAATTAAATAGAACAATTTTTCAATAATTAAAAACTATGTTTCCATACACAGAAAAGATTATTTTACCATTTCTATCAATTCCTATTGAATAAAAATATTATATATGTTTTAAATCATTTGAATTATTAGCCTTTTAGTTGCTACTTACAATGTTTAATTAGATTTTGCATTATTCTTGAAAAATTAATAATAATACTAATAAAATGGAATAAGACTAATAATTAATTAATAATATAAAAAGAAATTTTTGAGTAAACAAGCCTAAAAACATCATATTAAAAATATTTCTGACATTCAAAGGCGTGAAAGGTCAATATTCGTAAAACTCGAGGTGGAAATTCTGGACGACGAAAAAGACGTCTATATGTTTATTTTGTATACAATAAAGTGGAAAACAAACATTAATCAATGCTTAATAAACAAATAAATAAACCTGGTTGAGTAAAATCGTTTTATTTCAATTAAAACTATTTTTTACTTTAAAAAACATGCAATTATTGCCCAGATTAATTTAGCAGCAATACAGTCTGTGCAGAAACTGAAATCTGTTGACAAATATTCCTTATCGTGTTATTCAAACGTGACTCGAAGAGAACACGAGAGATTGGCTCGAACATTTTATTAAAGGTTTTCTTTAAGTTATTTTATCAAAAATCGATAGCGTTGGAGGTGTCTTCACTAATATTAGAGACAAATACAATAAGATTTGTTAATTAGGTATTTTTATCAAAGCAAATATTTGCCATATTTTCATATGTGCTGAATTCGCGAACTGAAATCCAAATTCAAAGAATAATTTCCCATCCATTCATTAAAATTAAAATGGCATCAGAATTGCGCGATTTTGGCTTAACTTGGTTTTTTAACAAGACATTTGAATTTCAGTTTCGCACGAGGAGAAAATTGTAAACATTTAAGGGCAAGAACACTCACATTTTTTTTATTTGAAATTTGTCTTTGATTCGGTTGAAATTAGCTTCTTCATGTTCAACAAAGCCGATTTCTCCTTTTGCAGTGATGTGCAAAGTTCCACAATTTGACAAGCGCTATTCACAAGGCAATGAAGTCAATTTACTGTCTGCTCGCCAAGTTGTCTAGTTGACGTCGATCGCTATAGAAACAGGTTATTGTAGGAGAAATTCATTTCGAGTAGGTAGACGTTCATTCAAGTTTGTTACATTGGCGCACTTAGCTCCAAATGGGAAGGAACGTGCAACTGCGGTAAAACCTAGAAGACGAATGATCAACTACCGCCGAAAACTGGCGCCAAGAACGAAATAAAACCCGACTTCCGTCGGATTCCGCTCGTTCCAAATGGATCTTTCCTAGCATAACCAGTCTCTACGGCGATCACCGTGAACGAGATAACTTAGCGAGCAGAGTTCTTGTGGCGGACAAACAGAATGTGGTGTTACAATAGCATGGCAAACGTAACTGCGCATATCACGTAATTCGTAGCTGAGTGTTTCATTACGTAACTCATTGGTCGTGCGTCTGTTATCAAACACCTCACGCTGCAGAGTTCGTGTTTCTATTAGTCAAAACAAATGCGTTGTTTTTCGTCTGTGGGCTGTCATATGAAAAGGAGAATACCGATAGTCCTATCAAAGTGTTTTTTAAGTGTATCATCAAAGAATATTTGAGGCAAACAAAGAAGCATTACTTACAAACAACGGAAGATTTCTTAACTTTACGTGCACCAAATACAAGATGACCTACGGACTTCCAATTTGAATTAAAACAGAGCATTTTATCTGAACTAGAATTTACTCAATCTTGATTGCAGTTAAGTTATCGTTTAAATCGAGGGTGGTTCAATATATTAAAGAAAATATAATTTTTCTCAACTTGAGACAATTTTTGTCTTACTAAGGTTATAGTCTTAGTAGAAGGCTAGGTTAGATTTGTATGGCTTGATAAATGAGTAGAAGCCATAGAATAAACTGTTAAAGCCAAATACGAAACTTTTTTTCAAACTCATTACACTTCATTTCAATAATTTATTTACTAGTTATTTGGAAACAAGAGATTTAATTAAAAATAAATTTGTGAAAAACATGGTAAATCATATCTGAACGAAAAATAGAAAAAAAATATATGCATAAAAGACGGTTAATCAGTGCAAGAGCTGTGACTTATAAAAATATCCGATTAATCGGTGTTATTGAAAAAAATTCGATGCTCCATAAATATTGTGAAAGAAAAATTCAATAATTCGAACGGAAATTCTCATGTAGTTGTATTAAAATCATCACATAACATTCCCGTTCATTAAAAAACTCATTTTTTGCTCGGGCAGCAAACACCCACGCTACAGAAATCAATTACAACCTAGAAAATGGCAATAGAAAATGATGTTTGACTTCGTAATTCCCACAATCAAATATATGGAAGGCTGTGGGAAAAAAGTGTTTCATTAAAAAAAAGGAATATATCGTTTATTTTTCAATCAATATTTCTTTTTAATACATACAGTGGGAGAGAATACCCGAGTTAGTATTCTTCAACCTTTTACCAACTTGACGACATTTGACCCAGGGCAGATGTAAGGCATTTTTGCCGTCTCCCAATAACAAGAAACCTACTCATTGCATATCGGATGACAGAAAATAATCGGGGAATAAAAGTATCTACGGTGTGATTAAAGAACAGACAGATCAGTTCCATGAGGGGCCTGAAATCATAATAACTTAACAGTACAGGTTTTGTGCCAACCCTTATGTAGAAAAAAGTCAACTGATGAAGCATACTATGTACTACCTCTATGGCAAAGGTGACAATCACGCATAATTTCAGTACATTGATCTATTCTTGCCTTCTCTCATTAACAAGAAATCGAGGAATCATACGAGGGGTGCTAAAAAAACAACTAGGACAAAAAATATCCATCTACAGTGTGGTTTGAGAACAGTTCCTAATCCTATAGCTGGTACAGTGCCGTAGTTAGCTCTACAGCACTGTACCAGCTCCTGTACGGAAATACAAAAAGACAAGGGAATTTCAAACATCTAGTCCGAAATATCGTAGTATGATAATACTATCAAATTAAAATACATTACTTATTTTATTCTATGCTTTTATAAAATACTATTTCTCCGTCGTTTCAAACTCAAGTTGACAAATCCATAAAATTATTTCAAAATAATACAAAACGAGAGATACTTCCATTATATTTGAAACAGAAGTACCAAGTTTGAAAATTAAATATTTTTGAACTGTAAACCTACTTATCTTTTTTAATTAAAGGTTATACTATGAAAGCCCATTCCACAATTAAATAGACACTTGAGCAGTTCAATAGTGAATGAATGGAAGCAATCCATTACATCAGAAATTTCATAATATTTTTTTAAAAATTGAATTAAATTTAAAGAAAAGAACTGCACGGAAATAAAATTGGTATCACTGAAAAACTTATTGTTTTAAATTTTAAAGAGGTGGAAATATGGATTTTGCGCGAAATTATGCTCCGAAATAATTTAAGAAAGACATTAAAATTTCGATTAATTTTTAATTATTTAAAAATCTAATGAAAATTGTGTAAAACCATTTTTTAGTAAGCGTACTATATAGCAAATGCGGTAGTTTTAGGACCAACAGTCTGCCCTGTAGAGCGCTTTGAACAATTTTTGCATATTGCAGACAGTATATTAGCCTAAAAACATGATCATACTAAAAAAGAAAGATCTACTGGCATTTGCACCATGTGAAAGAAAAAGATTAAAATTACGCATATTTTCGACGCAACTAATCTTATGAATTTTGAACTGATGCTTTATTTAAGCGTTGTGTATTTGTATTTTTAAATATTTTGCACATACCGTAAGGCAGATTTCTTTACATTTCCTTCACGAACAGAATATCTTGGACACAAACACAGCAAACACCTTGCTTTTCTTGGCACTGTGATAAAAGATCCCCATCTTGCATACCAAAAGAGAAGCACTGAAGATCCTGCTTTTATTTCATAAAATTAAGGTTCATAAATTCTCCGGAGAAAATTTTCCTTCGTTCTTTTTACAGCTCCTCTGACAGTTAATTTAAATTAATAGAGTAACTTCTGAGGAAAAAGTATTTCTTTGGCTTATGGTTTAGAAAGACGATGTACAATTTTCATTGATAAAGTTGAGTGTAATATTCAATAGAGTTTTTTTCTTGGTGTTCTCTACACAAAGATGAGGATAATGCGGACACCATCCATCATCTTGCCACTTCTTGGAGTAGGTTGACCTTTGCCAACGAACTGAGTGTAGCTGGGCGTAAGAAAGGCTTTAAAAGTGCAGTAGAATCTCGATTTTCCAAGCTTATATAAAAGCTTGAGCTGAAATTATAAAAAAGAAATCCACAAGTATTACCATGTGTTAACATTTTAATAAACTCTATTATTAATTATAAAACTTTTTTTTCTGTTTTAACTATTTATTGTAAATACTCGTCCCTGTATGCCAGCCGCGACTGTGCTGTTCGTTAATTTTTTGATTTGTTGTACTATACCGTGTTAATTTGTAGCGGCTTCCTGTATTCTTTTTTTTTTCTTATTTTCTTTATTATTATTATTTTATTTTAATATTATTTAGTTATTAATCGAGAAATTGTGTGTAGGGAAGTTTGAAATTGTGATAAGAAATTGAGCCCTTAGTCTTATGAAGTAATGTACCTTGTATAGAATTGTCGTACTCGAATATCGACTTTACTGGCGTTCTTCGGAACTGGCAGTGGCTCGAAATTTGCAAGTCCGTAAAGACAGATAAGATTACTAACTATTAATTGCATTCATTTTTAAAACAGTTTTAATGAAAGAATTCCCAAATGTTACTGATTTTCTCTGTTTCCTTTGCATTTTCGAAATGATTCTTTATGAATTCTTTTTGTTCTCAACAGAATTTTTTCATAAAAATGCATGGAATTTGCTCACACCACTATTGAAGTGTTTATGGAACTGTGGTTTTTTTTCTATCAATACCTTCTGGAGCTATAAAAAATCACTTCCCGAATAGGACCTTTCAAATACGTTCGTTTCGTAAAAATCGCCTCCAATGCCAACTTTTGCACCTTTTTTTTTTTTTGAAAATGTGTTCATTTTATTAATAAAATGAAACGCACAGTTATGGCCCAGGCTCGATTAACAGAGACTTCGTTTGATAAAGGCGCGGGTAATCGAAGTTCTACTGTAATGTGCAAAGATCGGACAGAAGAGTAACACACAATCCACTGCGGCTTGGCAACGATTGACACTAGAGAAATGAAATTTCATAGGTAGAAGTATTGTCCCCTCCGAAATGTCACTCAATCCACTGGCTTCTCTACACTGCAGTTATTTTTGTTCCCCCGTTCGTAAAACTCTTGAGGATGGTCGTTACAGTACTTTTTTAAACAAGAATTTACCTCGCTGTCATTTTGAAACGCACGTTTCCTACACAGATAAGCCTTCAGTCGTCCATTCAATAGAAATTGAAGGGTGGGGACGTTATGGGGGTCCTGGTGCATGTACACTATGTGCCCAAAATTATCCGGACACTTGCAGATTTTCACATTTTTTAGAATTTCTCCGGAATGGTTTAAATGATTACCTTTAAACTTCGGACATGTAAAGAATAGACAATATCTCACATTTTACATTGGAGATTCGGTCCTGAGGGCAGTTAGGGGACCGTCTACAAACTGATGAAGACAAAAACGTTTTTGGCCCACCCCGCTTCACAGAATACTGATAACAAGGTGAAACTTTCAGAAATGGTAATGTTTAATATGTATAATATTTACAGGAATTTTCGTAAATTCAGCATAAATATTTGGGAAGATGTAAAGGTTTTCTTTAAAAAAAAATTCCCATCTGTTTTCTGCTTATAACATGCATTTTCTGTTATATTATACGAAACTTACAGAAAATATGACAATATGTTAGAGAAGCATTTTCTAAAAATTTAGAAAAGAATATTTGAATATTACAGAAATTATGAGCATTTGTAGTAAATACGGTTTTACTGCGCATGCGCGAAACGTAGTGCAATTTTTCTTTCACAACTTTAAAGCCAGATATATAGGACAACTTATATAAAAAAATTCAGTTCAATATCATTAGTATTCGGAAAGATATCGGCATTACAACGAGCAGAATTTTAGCTCCTGTCGAAGAGAAGCTAAAAAATAAGGGGTTGTACACAAATTGATATTTTTTAAACTTATTTCTTTAAATAGTTTGTATTGTTTTATTATTATTATTGTTTTTTACAATATTACAATATTGTTTTTTGTTCGACGTCCGAGAAAGTCCATGAAAACGTCCTCCTCCCTGTGACCTCGATTGAATGTTATCATCAATTTGTTGCGTCACTGGCGAGTTGTGTCTTCACTCGGGATGGAGATCCCTGGATGCATCCATTCATCCTAGATAAATTCGATTTCTGCACACTGCCGAAGTTGGGTGTCATATTAATTAGGAATAGCACCTTACTGGTAACAAAGTAATTGAACTGTTGACTGCAGAAATAAAATGAGTCAAAAAAATTATGAAAGCGCTGATTAATTTTTTAAATCAATAATTATATTTTCTTTACTCGGTAGATCTCATTACACATACAATGTGACTTCACTTCACTCTTGTCATTTCCCGATTAATTATGCAAACACCCGTTTAGAATGTACGAACAGCAATTTTTTTTAAAAAATTGACTCGTTTGGTTTCTGCCATCAACGATTCAATTATATATTTTTTTATTTTATTTTATCTTAGCATAAACACTAGTATGAAAATTCGTTCCATGATCAGAAAAGACACAAACCGAAAGTTATGGCATCGAATCACATGACAAATATAACTGCGCATGACATTCAGCTACAATTCCATCACTCAATTCCTCTTGTTGAGTTAGATTAACTCCTCATTTCGAAGCTACCGTAGTGGAGATTTGGTAAGGCTTCGTACTTCTGAACCAAGGTCAGACAGCGAGGATGACACAGGAGGCGGCAACCTCCTCTCCAGACACCAGCGGAAGGACATTTAATCTTCGATGCATGGCTGATCTTCTCTTGAGTCGGGTCTCGAGCCCGTGTCCCTTTGGTCACGAAGCCGAGGCTCTGTTTCGGGCCCACCGCGGCACGCTGTTTCGTTTGTAATGGAATTTAAAATGAGATTCGCAACGCGCATTTCGCATGTTTAACGTGAGATTGAATTCATGTTATCGAAGCGAAGGTTTAAATCAAAGAAAAAAATGAGATTTTTTTCAAGTTGTGGATAAGTTCTCAATGGAAACCACAGACAAAACTATATATTCTGTATAAAATCGGAAAAATTTAAAACCAGCAAAAGTGGTCTCCCATAGACTTTCTCGTACACATATTAACAAAGACGCCATCCTCAAAAAGATGCCTGCATAAAAATTGTGTAACTTCGGCAAGGACCGGACCGCCACTAGTACGCAGATTTATATTGCCTTCGCAGACTGCGGCAGCTTTACAAACGGGAAACAATACTAGCCGTAGTAAAATAAGCCAAACGGGTGTCAATATGAAGCATTTTGTGCATCATAAGGAAAACCGAATATGCATTTTGAATGCCTTTTTTCCAACCGATTGAAACGAAAATTTGGTACAGATGAACAATTATGGTTCGAATACTAAATTTCATTTATCTAAATCATTGAGTTTCGGAGATATCATGTTCACATGCATTCGAATATACAGACCGACAGGCAGACAATCCTTTCACACATTCGGTCCAAAATTTTATACTAATCTATAATTTTGATGATAAAACTGTGCACCAAATTTTATCTATCTAGCTATTTAAGTTCTTCAGTTATCGTGTTCACATGAACGAGGAAAGACAAACTTCCCGTTGACAAATTTCGTTCAAACTTTGATAGATATCTAGACGTTTAATGTAAAGACCACATACGAAATTTGATCCGCCTATCTTAAACCATTTTTAAGTTATTGTGTACACAAACATAATTACAAAATTGTGTTTTTCCGACTCAGTGAAAAGTGAAATAATGAAACGTGGGAATTCATTAAAATCTCGAGTTCGAATTTTTTGACCATTGCAATAGTTTCTCTTCGTATATAAGAAAGTAAAAATGAAAAAAAGAATACTGAACTATCAGAGTTAAGATTAAGTTTCGTCAGGAATTAATTTGTCTGCTTGTTGATTAACGAAACGTTGTTGTTCAACAAATCATTGGGGCGGTCTTAAATTGAGTCGAGCACCAAAACAAAGCCATTAGATGCGTCGGCCCAGAGAAAAAGAATCACCACTTGCATTTAATGCGAACATATTTGTGACTAAAAGCAGAAAGAATTCTTCAGGCGCAAGATGAAAAATTAAAACATATAAATTGATATGGAAACACTTAAAATTCTCAGAAACAACTGCTGTGGCAGAAACATGCAGATAAGTGATAATTTAATAATTGGAAAAAATATATTTATCTAATGATGCGGAAAATAGATTGATATTTTAAAATAACATTTTTCAAGAAAACCTTTCTGAGAATAGCCGTGATGAAGTTTCTATGCATAAAAAATTTTCTAATGAATTAAATCAATCATAATCATTAAGAAAGCTCCCTCCAGTTTCAACGCCGTGCGGTAAAGCTAAATGACCGGACCACAATTGAGACCCCTTTGCATTTTATTGCATTAAATATAAATATTTCACATTTCGAGTGCACATTAAATAAGAAAAAAAGCCATTAATCTAGAATAGAAACATTCATTTCGAAACCTTAGGATGCTGATGCTGTAAAGGCTAAACCCAAGCATGAGGTTTCAGTGTTGCATAAAAAGAAGGAAAGGCATCGTAGATAATAGCGTCCATCTCAAAATAATAACGCCTATGGTAGAAAGTTCAAGACCGGCATCCACCGATGTTGTGTAAGGGGTCAAAAGGGCAGAAATACTTGGAGGTGTTAATAGTTAAATAACTATTAAGAACTCGCTGATAAGCTAGCTAACTCAAGGATAGTCAGCGACCCATAAATCACTGCCAGCAGCAAGCTATCGAACGGCAGCTGGAATGTTCGAATGCATCACCAATCGATAGAGATGATTTGGAGTTTGCTTTTCTTCCCAACTTCTTTGGAGGTGGCTATTTATCGGAAACTCTTATGTCAACAGCACCACACCGAGAAATTTCGATCCGGACGAGCTATTTTTAGCGAGACGGGGGGTGGGATTGCCTTCTCAATCAAACTTAAACGTCCACCCCCGACTCACCTCGGGATCGCACTCTCTTCAATTACGCCTCAAAGAACGATGGGAGTTTTCTTTGTGGAATTCATTCCCGCCAGGAATCTTCTCTTATTGAGGCCCCTCTTTTTTATTATTGGTGGAGAAGGCGGGTTCGGCATTTTGAGGTCGGTCTTGGGGACAATAATTAACGGACTTGTAGTCCGAGAGAGGCCTCGGGTTTTTTCAGTTGAACTGATGGCCCTTTGAAGCTAGACATGTTATTCTATCATGAATCACGTTGTTAAAACATCTGTTAGCATTTTGATAGCAGTGATTAAATAAAAAACTAACAGATGTGCCATTCGAATTTTCTTCTATAACTGAATTAAGCAAAATTGAGGCTTTTAAAAAAACCACGTCGGTATTCTAATCCAAAGGGTTTAGAATTTTTTAAGGGTCGACGGGGAAAAATACAAAAGTTCTCGGGGCAAATCCAAGTCCTAAGAAAAAGTAAATTTTTAAACAATCCTAAAAAGGATATAGAAAAGCAAAAATTAAAATAAATTGTGAAAAACAATGAAACATAAAATAACTTACACAGTAAGGCTTAAAGTTTAACAGATTGCCAGAGCAAAATTGAGATTACCAAACATCTGGCATTAAACGGAACAGTCCCGAGTTTCAAGTATTTGTCTTGGAGTGGTAGACTGCCCCGAATTTTAACTGAATGTCGCAGAATTTATTAATAAGTAATATCTATCATTATAAAAGATTAAATAAATTTATTTTTAAAAATAAGTTCAGATTACGTTTACATAAGAACGAATCTTTCAATCCCTATCCAACCTTTACTACATATACAGTGGGTAAAAAAGTTACCGTCTGGAAACCAATGTTACGAATAAATTAGCATAATTTCTAACCTTTTCTTCATACCTTCAAAACCCACTGAAATATGCTTACTTTGAGTCGTTAAAATGAATTTTATAATAAATGTCTGCCATTCCAAAACGCGGAAATTGTTTTAATTGAAATATTTAGGATATATTGCGAAAGGTTATACAAAAAAAGTTTCCGTACGCAGTATGAAAATTATTCCTGAAGTCTTCTATAAATTTTCGAAACTGCAGCGCACCTATGTGTCATGAAGGTATGACAGCAACAGTTGTTTAATTCTAGCTTGTACCTAATCGTATTAAAAAGGATGTTCCTAAAACTATTCCTAAGTTGGCGGTACAGTTGAGAAATGATGGATTATCTATGAAAAAATTGGTGAAATCATTAATAAATTAGCGTCTGCAGTATAATATATTATTGAAACATACCATGAGCTTCAAACATTTGAAGATAGAAATCGATCCCAAAGACCTCTGAAGCTAAACCACTTGCATCAAAGAAATATGAGGGGTAAGGTTCAAGATAATCCACAAAGAAGTGCCCCTCAAATCGCAGCTGACCTAAAGGCTGATTATAATATTGAAGTGGCACCTCAAACGGTGAGAAATGTCATTACAAAAGCAGGTTTTAATGGACGTGCGACCCGGCCCAAAAGAAGCCTTGTATAAATCTCTGTAACGGAGAAAGCGAGTTTGCAAAGAAGCATTTAAATTAGCCCTTATTTTACTGGGAATCGGTTGTTTTTAAAGATGAATCAAAATTTAATATCCATGGGTCAGATGGTCGAGTTATAGTCTGGATAAAACCAAATAAACAGATGCCAACTAAGAATTTATATCGAACTCTCAAGCACGGTGGCGGAGGCGTCATGGTGTGGGTGTGTATGACTGTTGCTGGTGTCCGTAATTTATGTTTTATAGAAGAAATATGGATTCGCACATGTATCATAACATTGTAAAGCAAAACGTCTTAACGAGTGCTGAAAAATTGTCCTTTGGAACTACATTTACTTTCCATCAGGACAAACATCCTAAACACACCTCCAAGATTTGTCAAAAATGGTGACTCTATCATGTTAAACACCATGTTAAGAGCAATGCCCACCCCAGTCTCTCAACTTAAACATTTATGAGAAGAAATTAGTCGTGAGCTCAAAAAATATGGCATTAGGACAAGGTCTACCTACAAACCGCCATTTAGGGCATTTGAAGCAAAATTTCTCAGAAACAACAAAAGAAATTCTCAATATTCATTCCACAACGTTTGAAAGTAGAAATAAAGGTCAAATGGGGGCATCCGACCATTAAATACAACTTATTAACATAAAAAGGTCTTTTCATAAACTATATAAATATCGTACGGAAACTTTTTTGTTCCTCATGAGTGGAATTTTTTGTTTCTTTAAATTTATTAGGTAGATTTCTTATAGGAAGTCTACCTATTGCAATGGTTCTCATGACACGACTTTCAGAAAATTTCTGCAGATCTTCACCGATCATGACCCCTAGAACCCCAAACCATCCTTCGTTAAAACGTTTATCTTGTGAACACGATAACTGGAGTAATTTTGATTTAAATCTAACCAGCATGGGATATGTTGTAAGGACAGTGAAAATCTCAGTCGAGTTCGTAGATGGGCTATCCAGCTCAAAGGGGGTGGAAATGGTGGGGGTGGAAATTTTCATTTTCCCATAATTCCTTTACAATTGAAAATAGAAAGAAAATTCAAATTAGGCGAATTATTGCCTATTCATAACGAACAATTTGTGTATTTAAACTTTTTCGATAGCTACAATTATTTAGAAGTTATGAGCTGAAAAGTGATTTTCCCACCCTTCCCCTTCTCTCCCCCTAACTTAAAGTACGTTTTAACCTATGCATGCTACCCCTTGTTGGAAAGCTCTCGTCATTTGCAGTCTCTTCCACCCTCTTTCATTCTTGCAGCTCTAATCCTTATGAGAATAGAGAGCGAAATGTTCTTTTCCTTATTATTAGTAGAGACGTATATATATAACGCTTTTGCCCATATTATCTTGTGAACACGATAACTAGAGTAATTTTGATTAGATTTTAACCGGCGAGGGATATGTTGTAAGGTCGGTGAAAATATCGACCGAGTTTGTAGATGGGCTAACCAGCTAAAAGGGGGTGGAAATGGTGGGGAACTGAAAATTTCATTTTCCCATAATTCCTTTACGATTGAAGATAGAATGAAAACTCAAAATAGGCGAATTATTGCCTCTTTATAATAAACAACTTTTGTATTGAAACTTTTTTGATTGCTACAATTTTTTAGAAGTTATGAGCTAAAATGCCTAAAGATAGGGGAAAAAATTCAATTCTACGACTAAACATAGGAAAAAAATTCAATTAGGCAAATTATCACCTTATCAGAAAGAACAACTTTTATATTAAAAGTTTTTGTCAGCTAAAATTGCTTAGAAGTTATGAGCTAAAAAACAATGCTCAATTCCTCCCAATTTATCTTTCCCCCATAACTCCGCTACGATTGAAGATAGAAAGAAAATTTCAATTAGGGAAACTATCATCTTATCACAACAAACTACTTTTATATTGAAAGTTTTTGACAGCAAGAATTACTTAGAAGTTATGAGTTCCCATCAGCCTCATTCACTTCCACTTTTTATACGGTAAACAAGTTGATATTCCTGGCTTTCCTCCGGATTAAAATGCTTTCATGTTTAATATTTTTAATGTAAAAATTACTATTGTATAAATATTATAATACACAAATTTCTTTTCTGATCTGAAACGTTTTTAATTAAAATGAGAGTATCAATTGAAACAGACGATTTTTAAAAACAGCCGTTTTCTCCATACAATATTATTTGTTATATAGGTACTTCAAATTTTGTTAAAAATTACTAAAGTAAAAGAACGGTTTTAATGAATATTTTGAAACAAATAAATTAACTAGTTAATTATTCATTAATTTAAAGCATGAAAATAAATCAATAGTTGGTCCCGATGTAAATTGTTAATCGTCTACAGTTAAAATTTTCTTCTAACATTCTCCCTTCTGGAAACAATTCTTTGTATTATTGTTGTTCTTAAACAAGAATATTTTTACGAATTCAGTTTAAAATTAATTTTTAAAAAATATTAAAATGAGAGAAACAAATTTATGGAAATGAAAGATATCTCGGAAAAAAACTTTGCTTAACTTTTAATTAAGTGAAATTTTAAGCAACTTTTAGGCTTTGAAAAGTTGAAGCTGACCTTTCTCTTTTCTTAAATAAAAAGTTTGTTAAGTTTGATTGAAATCAGTCCAGTGGTTTAGAGATGTAGAACATACATACAGAGATAATTATTAGATAATTATAAGAAAAAGATTGCTGGCAAATAGTATGAGCCATAAAAAAGGTTTTAGTGAAGATTTTGTAACAATTAATTATTTAACTTTAAATAGTTAAATAGTTAATTTTAATTTATCAAACAATTAATTTGATAATTAGTTAATTTCACAGATTACTTTAATTTGATATTTAACTAAACATGGCGGAACCATGATTTTTTTAATAAAATCAATATAAAATTACCAAAAACGATAGATATTTAAATAAAAGTTCCCTTTATCATTTTTGATATTGAAAAATATCTCCTTAACTTAAAAATTGTTTTGGGATTTTCTGCCCGAGTATTTGATTTTAACTGTCGATGGAGATTTAAATTTACTGTTCAAATTGGCTGCATTCATATCCTATGCTTTAAATACACGTATTAAATTTGCCACTCACAATGTTTAATAATTGTTATTCTCTTATACGTTAAGAATTTAGTGACTATTATCTCTGTAACCAGGGAGTTCTCTAAATGAGCCCATTTTAGTAGTATTTAAGTGTTTCAATGTCATGTGATTTTACCATATGACAAAGTAATGTTCACATAATTATATTGTAACCTAGATTAAATAAATTGATTTTTAAATCTAGAGTCTTTTTTCATTCGTGTCAAGAATCAATTTCTTGTTACTGTTTCAGATAGGCTGGCTTAATGTTATCTAGGAGATATTTGCAATGCTGAGATGTTTATTTCTTTATGACTCCTACATGTTGAATGATTATGTGTTGAGATATAAAAAAATTGACCAATGTACTGACCGAAAAATCTATCATAACTTTTTGGAATGAAAAATGGAATGAGAATACCTTGAAATAGTAAAAAATTAAATGTCATGAAAACAGAATCATAGAGTAAATATTGCAATGTGTAGAAACAATAAACTCATTGGCTATGTCTGTAATGATCAATATGTAATATTTCATTATTTTTGTAACATTAACGTAAAGGAATCTACCTTTGCCTTCAAGCTTGCCGAAAAGGGATTTTTTTAAAATTATCTCAATGTTTTTTCTTTATAATACTCATAAATAATATATGCATTTGCGTTGAACCCATTTGCTAATTTTCGTTTTCTTCACAAAAGATTTTGTGTGACAAATTAAGCTTTTATTTCTGGCTTTAGCAAACTTTTTTACCCACTGTATAAAGTGACCTGGATTAGCTCGCAAAGGACAAAATGATGTTACACTGTGTTGTGTATTCCTAAACACACAACGGTGTTTCGGACATCAAATCAGCAAGTGCTCATTATTCAAAATGGATGCGGAGGTAGATGGACCTTTTGTCTTCTATGTACCCTTCAGAACGAAACGGTCGCCGAGCTCTTGCGTCGCTACTTGTGCGGACTCGCGTATAATCGCATAGACTTCACAGGAGAGGCAAAATAGTTGTGCAACTAAAGTCACCCGTGTCCTCCAGCCTGAGTGACCCCAAAAATGGCAAAACGGTGTTAGAATGCAAATTTAAAGGTCAAGAAAGAACAAGCTTATTAAAAACGTTTTGTTAGACGCTGTTTTTTTTCTGCATTCAACTCTGTTTTTATCCCTTTATAGGAAAAATAAGAGGAGTTTTAAGTACTTGAACCTTAATTACAGAAGCAACCTATAAGAAACGATATACATATAATTAAAGAGAAAGAGAGAGAGACGGAGGCGTACATCCGTGCTTTGAAAAATTTCCGTTCGGGGAGTAATTACCATCTCAAAACTCCCCTCGAGGAAAGTGATCTCTCCGGGAAAAGTTGGACAGAATAAGGAGAAAAAGTTTCGGAAACTCTTAATTTAAGTATCCTATTAGTTACAGCCCAAAGCCCGAAAGGTTGTTAATGATAACGCGGCAATTCTACACTCTACAGGGGAAAAAATCGTTTAGTTTCGGATCTAAAAATTCCAATAAAATATTTTGAGAGCCTCGTTTAATGGAATTATTTTCATTATAATAAATGCGAAGGTATTTATAAAATTTTTTACGAAAATTTATTACCTATCGCTATTGTATAAAATTGAATAAATTTTAATTGTTTAAAGATTTGGAGAAAAGAAATGCTTTTTATTGAATTTAGAACTATAAATTAATTCACCATTTTTATGCGCACTTAAAAGTTACGCTTTGTAGAATTTTTATCATTTTAATGTGGCATAACTTAAAGTTTTACTTCAGATAAGTTTTTACTAGTTAGTGGTTCAAAGCACTTTTGCTGATGTTTTCACAAAATCTTAAATTTATCTAATTAGATGCATCTAATGATATCTCTATTAAAACTTCATAGAGTTACTGGCCAACACTTTAAAAAAACTGGTCCAGAATTGGTTTACCACTTTTAGCCGGGAACCCCGTTTTTGGAAAGGTTTAGACTCTCCAAGATGCTGGAGTGCATTAAGTCCAGAGAATACTAAATGTTGCCAAACAGAGAAAGGCCTCTTAATTTGATGGCACAGATGACTGCTGTTGGATGTGCCTTTCCAATGTTTCTCAAATGTTCTCTGTAGGATTCAGATCTGGACCTTGAGATGATCAGGGTAAATGTTGGAACTCAGAGCCACGTTCAAGGAACAACTGTTGAAGAGTTCGTGAGCAGTGGTTGCTGGCATTACTATTCCATGAAACACCCGTCACATGCGATGGAAAAAAGGAACATTGCAAGATTTACTTTATCGGAAAGAATGATCTTTAGATGACATTGTGTCATACAGAAATAGCACTGGGGCAGTTTCAAACCAGCAGCCCACTCCATAATACACCTACCAGAACCTTGGAACTCAGGAGGTCCATGTGATTTTGCATAATTTCGCCTGTTAGTTACATTTACATAAATGACCATTGGTTTCTAGTTCACTGACCAGTACGTATCTATCAACGGAGCCATTAAAATAATAAATAAGTTCCTCAGCCCAAAAAAAGCACTTTGGAAATTACGTCTGTCTGTGAATAAGATAACTTAAAACGAAACAAGCTGGAGAGATGAAGTTTGGTATGTCGTATTTACACTAAAATTATAGACGTCTGTCAAATTCTGGACGAAATACGTCACTGGAGAGTCTGTCCGGGTGAATTATTATTATTGTTATCAATCCCCCGAGAGGGAGCCGACAAGAAAAGGTTTATGGTTATGCAAAAACCTCTAAGCGTAAAGATGAATCACAGAAAGGAGAAAAAAATCAAAACAGCAACAGCAATTGACACACAAACTGAAAAGGTCTGCAGTGAATGTTTTAATTGCTGGTGGAAGCGAGAAAAGTCTTTCTTAATCTATGTTGATATCATCCCTTCGTTCATGTAGGATCTTCGTAATATTCATGAATATCCTACATGAACGGAGGCATGATATCATCATAGATTAACAGGATATATCTCAAAAACGCATTGAGCTAGATGCATACTCGGTTCTCTTCACCTTACTACGAAGCAAATACAAAACGCGCCGTATTGTAGAAATATGTGAGAATGTCGAGTGGAGAACACTTGGGAGGATTATATTTTTACAATTTTCATTCAAAACGAAAATAACTTTTCTGTTAAACACAATTTTAAATTTATAACATGCTGCCAGTATGAAAGTTAAATTTCTCAAATTCTTAAGCAACGGCTGTCAAAATTCCAACTGAATGACAGAAGCCTGATGACAAGGATAGTTGGTCCAACTTTGTCCATGAAATGAAATTGTATGACATATGCCTTTCCGCGCTTCATAGCCGTGAATATTCTCTTGCACTTTTCTAATTAAAGAGGCGCCATTCAATCTTCTGACACATTCCGACGGGCGAATGCAAATTTGCACCGTCTAGGGATGTAATTTCATTAGGGGATGCAAAATTTGCACTGGATTAAGATGACTCTTCTCGCTGTTGGAAAGTTTTCAAAGAGCCGTTTTTTTTTTGTTTCGTCGACTGCGTGGTGAGTGTTTCAATAAGTTCTCGTTAGCGAGAAGTAAATTTTCCTTTAACAAGTGGGGGAAGGTTCGTGTTTAGGAAGAAATAAGTGGTGAGGAAGGAAAAGAAAAGTATTTTTTCGGTGGAACTTCACCAAATCGAATTTTAGCGTCTGAAGCTTCGCTTCGGAAGGAAAAACGTTATCTTTAGGGGTATTCATTTTTTTTCTTAAATTCAAGTTATAGAAAAGGAGGTGGTTGAATTAGAGACAGGTAAAATTAATATTTTTTCATTTAGGATAATTTTCTGGAGTTGCATAAAAGTTGAATACTCGCTTCATATTCTCGCTAAAATTTGGAAACCATCAAAAATAAAATTAAAACACAAAACAGAAGCTCCATTTAGTTTAATTATATCAATGTCCCTATTTGTAACAACACGACAGATATTTTGAGACGGGCTTCGTAGTTTTGAGCCGTTGTCAGATGTCAAGGACGACAGCCGAGTCGGCAGACCCTCAGCGTCAGATTTAATTAGCACCAGGTCTACATACACGGTGGATTTTTGCGGATTCAAGTTTAAAACGTGAAACCCTATTTGAATCCGAAACCTATCCATCAGACCACCACGTTCTAGCACAAAATAGCTATCATACTATCTGGCTTTCTTACTCGATAGGCTAAAGTTTTTCTGGCAGCATGAGGGTTGTTTTCGAATTGCAAAGTCGTGGGTTCGTGGCCCATTTCCATAAATCTACCGTGTACGTAGATGACACATGTTAAATCGATCAGGCTGAACGTCCTCCTGCTGGTTGCTGGTGTGCGCGTTTGAAGAGGAGAGCGCCTGCTCAGTGTCCTAGTGTGTGACGGCCATTGCTCAAAATTGCCAGGTTCGTCCTAAATAGACTTATTGTCTTGACACTTTGCAATCGATTAATATTAAAATGTTAAATGAAATCGATTGCATCGAAATGCTTGATGATAACTTAAGTTAATCCCAGCCATGGTTGCTCACAAAGCTGCGGGGGGAAGTGCCAAATAGTGAAAAGAGAGAATAAGAAGCGTTGGAGAAATCTCGTATTTTTCGCTGATTCAGAGACTTTATGAGGTTAGTGATGTTTTCGGGCAAGGCTGTTTTATCTCCAGACCGTGAAAGTTGCAGTTATTAAATTTTAAGAGGCGTGGCAAACATTAAAAGTTCATAAGTTAAAGTGTTTTAATTGAAGTAGAAGTGGTTTTATTTTTGAAGAAAGTGGAGAAAGGAAGGAGCGGATAAATTGAACTTATCACATATATGTATATATAAATCCAGAATAATTCATACCAAAATAGATAGTTCTGGAATAATTTAATCAGAGATTCCATTTATATTTGATGCATGACGCTTTCTATCGCAGCACTGTGAAGATATTTCAATAATTTTATTTGCCACTTCACACCAAAACCTGGCAGCTAGCCAGCTGGATCGATCACAGATCCGACAGCTTTGTTTATTTTTTGCCTTAAGAAGAATGTAATTCCTGAGTGCGGAAGACCAAGACAGTGCAACAGGTTGTCAGTTTTCGGGGAGAACAAAGACATCAAAACAGACAGGCGTCAGAATGAGAAGCAATGGCGGCTTTGAAAGAAATCGTGGAAGCAAGTTTCAAGATTTAACCAAATTGAATGGAAACAAATAGCGTTTGTAAATTTTGCTCAAATTAAGAGAAGGAAACGTTATTTTTCTTAACTATTAAAAGCTTATTTGTTGTTCTCAAAACATTCCTGTCGTCCAGATGAAAGGCGAAAGAATATTCCATTTGTCCCGAGATATAAGGAAGAGAAAATTTCATCCCCTCCGACAATTTCCTAAGGACTGGAACTATTATGATGAAACAGGCTCGAAGAGAATGCAACTGATGAGAGCTTTCCAACGAAGTGTCACATGCATAGGTTTAAAAGGAGTCAGAATTAAGGAGTTAAGAATCGCATTTCAGCCCATAACTTCTTAACAGTTGCAGATGTCGAAAACTTTTCACTACTAAAGCTGTTCGTTATGATGAGGTGATAATTCACCTAATTTGAATTATCATTTTATCTTCAATCGTAAGGAACGGAACCCGAACGTTATCGATAGGGTTAAATGCGGTGCTATGCAATGGAAACACGTTTTACAAAGAACGGACAAACTAAACAAATTGAAAATGCAGTATGTCTTCTCTCTTCATTAAGCACATTCACTTCACATAGACAGAGAACGTGGGAAACATTTAATGCAACCGCCACTGGCATGGACCACATTTTGTAACCTCTGCACAGCATTTTAGGTAGATTCCTTATAGGAACTCTATCTATTGCAATGGTTCTCATAACATGACATTTTTGATGACATGACACATTCTCATGACATGACAACATTTCTGTAGATCTACACCGATCATGACCCCTAGAACCCAAAACCTCCATTCAAAAGTGTGTATATATATATATATATAAGAAAAACAACACGCTCTCTGTTTTATAGCCCTCTGTTTTATAGCTACAAGAACGAAAGCGGGTGGAAGAGACTGCAAATGATGAGAGCTTTCAAACAAGTGGTAACATGCATATATTGAAAGATACTTTAAGTTAGGGGGAGAGGAGGGGAAGGGAGAGATAATCACTTTTCAGCTCATAAACTTCTAAGCAATTGCAGTTATCGAAAAAGTTTAAATACAAAAGTTATTCGTTATGAATAGGCGATGATTCGCCTAATTTGAATTTTCTTTCTATTTTCAATTGTAAAGGAATTATGGGGAAATGAAAATTTCCACCACCACCCCATTTTCACCCCCTTTGAGCTGGATAGCCCATATACGAACTCGACCAAGATTTTCACTATCCAACGCTGGTTAAAATTAAGTCAAAATTACTTCAGTTATCGTGTTCACAAGATAACATGGTCAAAAGCGTTATACATATATATATAAACTTTTGAACGAAAGTTCAAAAGTTTTTTGGGTTCTAGGGGTCATGATCGTTGAAGATCTACAGAAATTTTCCGGTAGTCGTGTTACGAGAACCATTGCAATAGGTAGAGTTCCTATAAGGAATCTATCTAATTATAATACACAAAATCATTTTCTGATCTGAAGAGCGTTTTTTAATTATAATGAGAATATCAATTGAACCGGACGATTTTTTAAAACAGCCGATAGCTAATTTTCTCTATAAATTAGTAATTATTTGTTACATATGCACTTCAAATTCTGTTAGGAAATACTGAAGTATAAGAAAGGTTTTAACAAATATTTTGAAACAATTAAATTAAATAATTAATTTTCAATAATTAAAAGCATGAAAATAAATCAAATCAATGGTGTGTCCTGATATAAATTATTAATCGTCTACTTTTAATGTTTTCTTAGAGTTCTTCCAGAATTCTGTTAATGTATTTTGGTAACAGTCCTTTGTATTATTCTGGTTCTTCAGCAATAAAAAATATTATTACGAATTGTGTTTAAAATTAATTTTGAAAAAGTTCTTAAAATGAGAGAAACAAATTGCACTGAAATGAAATTTATGTCGCTGAGATCTAATATTTTGAAATTGAATATGATGTAACAATAGTTTCGTGAGATAATTTTGTTTCGAAAGATATCGCGGAAAAATGCTAAAATCTTGCTTAGTTTTTAACTAACTGAAATTTTATCTAACTTTTGGGCTTTGAAAAGTAGACACTTGAAAGTAGACTTTTGAAAGTAGATCTTTCTCTAATCTTAAATAATAATAAGCAAAATTATAATTAAATAATTATCAAAATTATTTAATTATAATTTTGTAATGCATTTTTCCCATTGCAAAAAAACTTTTCCTTTGGGGAAAATGCGTTCAGGCATAATAAGCGAAACAAAATTATAATTTCAAACTTAATTTTCTTCTCTTTTTTGTGAAAATCGACTATTATGAAGCCATTTGAAGTTGTAGAACAACACTTTTAGAGATTTTCTTTTTCTCTCCGCGAATTCAGGCTGATAAAAAAAGTACTTACAGGCATTTTCCGACGACGTTCTTTTTTTCGAAAAAGTTGAATTTTTTTTTAAAATAATAAACATCTGGGTATGAAATTTTTACCATATATACCCTACTACATAATACGCATTTACGTGAAGTTTCAAAATTTTTACGTTATTTAAAATAAATACTTTTCGAAAATTTTTCGTTTTCAAAAATTTACTCCTTCCCTAATTAAGCTATCTTAACGTTTGACGACTCATTTGATAGATATTTTTACTAGCTATAACTTTTTAATTTAAAGTTTTTCTCTCAGATTAATACCCTTTCATTTAAAAGCAAAAAAAACTATCGTTCGAATTTCTCTCCTTATCCGGTCTTATCACCGTCTGCAAAATATAGTGCCATGTTTTGTGTGGTCGGCCTAACAACTTAAAGAAATAAAATGGCTGTTATATATTTTTCCATGTTAAAGTACAATTCGACTGGACTATATTCAGAGATACAAAAAATAATCGCGGAATATAACGTGTCGTGTAAGTAGCGACGGATTCACTCTCAACGATGCATTTTTTCTCTTCGTCGCATGACATGCAACAGCGACCGTACGGGCACAAAAAAACGAGCGTATGGCACGGCCAAGAAGGGGTTAATGTACATCACGCCGCTAATCGCTCCTCCGCTTTTTTGTTGGTAATGACTTGTCCAACACAAATTGGATATATGCACTGGGCTTTAATCGCAAGATACGCAGTTAGAGAGTTAAGTACTCGTGTTTGTGAACAAGGCGGTAATACAAAATTTGGAAAAGCTGTTTCCATTTGTTTCCTACATCTTGAAATTCAAAGGCAATTTAGCCCAACAAAATAAATTCGTGTATAATTATCGCACAGAATGCAAAACATGTAGATTTTTAAACACTTTAGCTACAAAATCTAAATTCAAATATCATATTGTAGATAAAGAAAAACACTCCATCAAAGTAGCGATTTTTCTCTCTTCTTAATCAATAATGATGAAAGCTGCTGCCTCATCAGTGGGCTAGTGTAACAAGATTTAACAGTACCTCCTGCTCGTTAATTGAAAACATACAATCCCACGCACCGAACGAAAGCGCGTCTCTTCACTCAGTTTGCATTGCTTCCCTTCATCCTAGGTGTTCCCTTTGCTTCTTCAGAATGCAGTCTTTGACTCGAAAATACAATCAAAAACACTTATTCGGGCCGTTGACAGAGAAGGCTTGTTCGATAAATGCAAATAAAGCAAGGAGCCATGATTCGCATGCCAATGTCTGCCAGCGTTGTTTGTAGCTCTATCCTATGGAGATTCGATCCGAGTTCAAATTTAGATGTACGACTTTGTTTCGGAGCTTCTGTTTGAATGCTGTTGCTTTAATTGGGGAAAGAGGGGAAGTCGCTTGATAGAACAGTGGCTGTAAAGAAGTCGGACAATGTTAGCGTTTTTTATTTAAAAAGGTGATGCAAAAAAACTTAATGATTATAATGTCTAAACATCATTTTTTTTAAATTTTAGCTAACGTCTTGTATTGAAACTACGTGAAGGATATCTGGGAGAAAGATGATATTATGGTCAGATGAACAATGTACCCTGAGAAGTGGTTTATACAGCATTAATTTCGAACTCATTTGGATATCTCGGGAGATATACTGTTCTTTGTACTGGTCCAATCAATATGTAGGTAAATACAGGGTGATTCGAAAGTTGAGAGCAAATTTAAAAAGCAGTGATTCACAAACGAATGAAAATAGCACCATATCGCTTGTACAGTTAGAATGGAAATAAAAACTTTTTTTAAGTCCCGAAACCGGAATTTGTTAGAAGTATAATTTAAAATTTGAACAACCAGATGGTTCTCCAATTGTGGAGTGCTACGTTACAGAAGTTACATAAGATAACACAATGTGGGGCGTAACGGTCACAAATGTTCATTATATCGTCCTCCATTCAGAAGCTCAGATATCAGACTTGGAACCACATTTTTAGAAGCTTTAAGCATATTTTCTGATGTTTTCAGAATATAAGGAAGATAAATGTTGCTTAGTTTTGTCAAAACGCTTGGCTCCTCGTCTGATAACAGAACTTTTGAAGGACGACACAATGGATGAAGGAGAGAGACATCCCATGTGAATAATCATATCGTTCCCTTGCAGATTAACTATTACCTCTCAGACAAATTACAAATATAGGTTTAAACGAGCTTTTTGACCAGGCTCCATGCAGGGGCGGCGCCAGCGGAGGGCAAGGGCCCCCCCCACACACACTTCGGCGAGGAATGAAGACTTTCGTCGGCAAAATTCTTTACCATTTCGGGAAATGTGGAGAGCTGGGTATCAAGGAATCTTAATAATTTAAATCCCATCTTTAAGTTTTTATATAGTAAGCAGTCGAGATAAGCTATTTGTGTCCTAATTTGACGTCTTATTAACGTTAAGTCAACAGAATGACCGACATCTGTTTCACTTGACGTCCATTCGGCCTGTAGTTCGCACCACATTTGACCAAATAATCGACAAGGCGACAAGTGAATCCGATCCGACTATTTACCGACAATTTTTGGTCGGTCGGCTAAGAGATCAAAGATTGATCAAAATTTGTATGTTTTGTTACTTCATTGATTATTTCGATCTATTGTCGGTGGAATTATGAGGAAAAACTAAAGTATCTGTATTATACAAGAGGTAGATATATACAATGGCCACACCTCTCAACGACCATTTTTCTTCGGCGCGGAATTTTTCGGCCCATGATTATAATGTTGAAATAACTTCTATTAACGGCCACTCAAACACCTCTGAGCGGTCGGGTTGATCGTCTGTTCAACTTCAATGAAATAAATTCGTTTCGACCTTGTATTAAGAGAAAATGAAGAAAAGAAAGAATAAAAAATTTATACACTGAAAAAACACCGGAAATCAAATCGAAATTAATTACCCCTTTCCCAATATGAAGAAAAAAGTGAATTTCGGACTCTATCTGAGTTGGCCATTGAAGAGCTCATTTGTGTCTTTCAAGTGATGATTCGAACTCTAACATAAAAAAAATCTGCTGCTATGGGTTGCGACCATCAGCGAATGAAACTTTGAGCTAAACGACTTTAGAAAAAATACATAGATGATATTATTGCCTTTTCGCAACAACTTTCGACGAAAGAATTAAGGAAATATTTTTCCAATTGAAAAAACATTGAAAAAGTGACCTCCGAAAGAGCTTAAAGCTCTAAGCAGACACAAATTTTATCTTTTTTTCAAAAGAATAAATAAATATATATAGAGAGAGACAGATTTTCGGATTAAGTACTTTGTTTTGGTTAATTCTTAAAATTCGCTTTATCAAAAATGAGGAATTAGGACATGCATAATACGTATTTTGTACTCCCAAACGTGATACCCCTTTAGAGCGACCAGTTTTCCTTGGAACGGTGAGTGACCACGGTAGAAATGTTTCGGTGCATTATATACTAGCCACCGAAGGCGGCTAGCTTGTCCGCCGGGAATATACATTCAATTGAATCTGTTATTCATAATTTCTTATTCGTGATTCCCTTAACAAAGTAATTTTAAACTTTAAAATGTGATAGACAATTAATTCGTATTCTTTTAGTAGCTTTGCAAGTGCATCTGTTCCGTTCATTGTCTACGTGAGCAAACTATTTTCATTTCTGACCCCCTCACTTTATATAACATTTTTCCGCGACCCTTCCAGGGAACACGTTTTATGAAGGAGGGCCTTTTTAATTATGAGATATATTTCTTTGAATTTAGCCTCCCACAAAAGGTTTCTTGCCAGACCCACGGTTTGCGCACCACTGGTCTACTTGAGCGCCCCTAATGCAGCATCGAACCGAGGAGATGGCGAGATTGCCTTCCGCCAAGGGCGAAAGCAGATGGAGGTCCAAAAATGACCGAAAACAGTGACAGGGGACCGATATATTTAGACGTCATAAGCTTTCATAGGAAATAAAAGCTATTGAAATCGGTCCAGTGGTTGAGGCTGGGGTTTTCATGGTTTTTCCTCAAAGAGAATGTGCAAAGGAGAGGTATTTTTTTTTTTGGTTTGTCTCGAAAATTGAGGACGGGAAGCGACCAATGATGGCATATCTAGACATCATAAGCTATATATCTATATAAAATAAAAATTGACGAAATCGGTTCAGTGCTTGGAGCTGGAGGACTGTTTCTCTGATTTTGACAATAATTTTAAATAGGTAGATATGCATTTATAGGTTTAAAAATCAGTTAATAATTATTTTCACTTGTTTCGGCTATTATTTTATTTTGTTATGAGATTTAGATAATAATCAGCAATTTTTTTTCCGATATCAGTGCGGTACACTTCATTTGCTACATGATTTATGTTCTTTATTCTTCGTTTTCTATTATTTTTTGTCGTTCCGTCAGACAATTCTTACTGCACTGATATTATATAAATAGCTAATTAATCCAAATAATTAATTATTTCTATTGAATTCGCTACTTAATACTTAATTACTTTAACTAAATATAAAATTAATTATTATGTTTTATTTTGAATTTAACTGAATTAGAAAAATTATGCTTGCTCCCCCCCCCGTCGGAGATGTCTTGCCTCTCCGTCGGAAAGTTTCTGGCTCCCTAGTAAATAACTATAAGGTATCGGAGATGGAGTAAAACTCACATCACCGGCGCTTGAACATTTGTAGACCATCACTTCATGCATTGCATTATCTTATTTAACACATTTTTGCCTTCATTCCTTTGTAAATTAATGGTTTTGAAAGTTTCTCCAGACTTAAGCGGTAAATTTGAAAAACGGACACGATCGCCACATAAAAGTTGGAAATGAGAAGTCCTATTTTCAAGTCCACCGACAATTTCTAAAGACACACTCAACACGAAATACTTCATTATTTCAGTCCTTTTATTTCTCTTTAAACTTTCTGAACCAAAAACATCACGAAGGTCTGTTAAATATTTTCTGTAATACTCATCAAAAGTAATAATTTTAAAATGTAAGAGCGAGAGGCCAGTTTGCTAATGGATGCAATAAATTAGGCGCATTACCTGCAACTGTAATCAGAGTAAAATATGGCATACGGGAATTTTAATTTAGAACGCATTTCTATGGGACTATCGGTGTTTCGGCCGAATATTAATGACATCATGCTTAACTTGCAGATGAAGTCCATCACCTATTTCAGTTTAACTACCGAGGGATTAATTGCGAGGAGTTGTTTGTAGAGTTAAAGCGCATTGAAGGTTTCTGCGTTGCCATAATTAATTTAGAATGTGTCGGGGCTCCCCTGCGAAACTCCGCTGATGCTTTTTAATTCTCACTGCGACCGCACTTCTATGCTAATTTCGAATAATTCTCAGCAGAAGCGATGGAGAGCTTATTCAATTAAGTTATTCGCAGAAATATTTTTTAAGCAAAATGAGTCTCCGTCGAGCGTCGTTTAAAAAGAAGGAATGTAGATGCACAAATTTTGTTGCTTTTAATGGAAGCCGCAAACACTTTTTTAAATTTTTCGTTAAAGACCTCCTCTTTCCAGGAATGGGTGTAAAAATTTTGATGGAAGTTTATATAAGATATTTTTTTTAATTTTTTCTGTCTTTTTTTAGTAAAAACGTTGATGTATAAAGTACAGTCAAACCTGTTTTTGTGCGGTAGATAGGGACCGCATAAAAGAAACCGCAAAAAAAATATTCAGAAATTTCATAAATACTTATAACAAATAATATTTTACGACATATTAGAGAAAAAAATTTTACGCGGTGGAGAGGGATGGCATAAAAAAGTCGCACTTAGAAAATATGTCAAATATTTACGAAATAGTCAGAAAGTGCTTTCAAACAAAATAAATAATTAAATTACACATGGAAACATTGCACAGAATTCACAAAATACACATAATTCACTGCTACTCGTCGTAGTCCAAAACGCGCATCTTCTTGTGATGAACTAATTCAAAATCGCTTTCGTCGCTTGAAGATATTACAATTGATTTATTTTTTGTTACCATAATTTTGGTGATAAGTTTTTGCGACGACGGCCGTTTGATCAGAAGCTTGTAAACGTCACGATAGCCAGATATACATGATCGAAGCTCTTTCTGGAATTTCAAACTCCTTTCGGAATTATCTATTTTATGAAAATGCTTTTCAAATTTGTTGCAAAGCTGGATCCTTGCATATCCGCTGTCATAGAATCCGGTTCTTCTTGTCCGTCTTCATAATCTGTCAAGTTATTGAAAATGTCACTATCATTGACGGTTTTGTCCTTAATCATTTCGACAAGATCATTTTCTCTGAAAGTGACAAAGCCTTCTCCGCTGATGTTATGTGTTAGCGCAATGATTTCTGATGATAACGTGGACGTGTTTTCGGTTACATTTCTATTAATGACACATTCAGGCCAGATCGCTTTCCAGTACGAATTTAAAGTGTGTTGTTTTATTTGAGCAACTGCTGCAATAGCGTGGTTTATGCAGTCTAAAATCGAAAACTTTTTCCACACTTCAATCAAGCTTATTCCATCGTTTTCTAGTTTTTTCAAAATGTAGCTTAAAGTTAATTTCACATAATGTCTCTTAAGATTTGCGATTATGCCCTGATCCAATGGTTGTACAAGGCTAGTCGTATTGGGTGGTAAAAATACTGCTTGTACATTAAGATGTTGTAAAAAAAGATGGCCGGGTGCATAGTCAACAATTAGCAACACTTTAAAAGGAAGACCCATCTCTGTCATATATTTTTCAACTTCTGGTACGAAGCAATCGTTGCTCCATGTTGTAAAAACAGCTGATGTGACCCATGCTTTTTTATTGGCCATGAAATGTACTGGAAGTTCAGCTAAATGTATGCCTTTTAGCGCACGTGGGTGCAAGGCTTTATTTATAATAAGTGGTTTTAACATTCTTGCACCAGATGCATTACTGCAAAGAAGGAATGTAATTCGATTCTTTGCAGCCTTGCAACCACTTGCAGTTTTTTCAGACTTGGCAATGAACGTTCGGCTGGGCATCTTTTCCCAAAATAACGCAGTTTCATCTGCATTAAATAGTTGATCTGGGCAACATCATCAATGATTGACGCTCTTTCACTGCTTTCGTTTGTTGCACAATTAATAGATTCATTTATTTTACTCTCACGTTTTTGTGCGGCTCTTATAGTGGATTCACCTAATTTAAATTCGTTAGCAACAGCTGTGCATCCTTCACCATCTTCTAGTCTATTTAATATTGCAATTGTAGTTTCTAATGCAATTGTCTTTATTTACACAATTATTCATTTATAGGGAGTGCTTATGTCTAAAAATAAAATAAAAATCATAAAAACTGTATCTAAATAGAAAAAATAATTAATTTGCCTTTAATCTCACTATAAAATGAATCCTTTAAATGAACGAGTTGTGATAAAAACTCTGAACACGAAGCGTACGTTGTCAGCGCGTCGAACGAAAACGATTGAATGTGCATTTTCGGGAGACTGTTGATAACAAATGAACATGGCTCCTAAAGGTGAAGAGCGCCTTACAGTGCACTGATAGAAAACATTACAACGGTGTTATAATGCCAACACCGTTGGAATTCATATACCGCATAGAAAATCGACAAAATAAATCGCATTGAAAAGGACCACACAAAAACAGATTTGACTGTATTTTGCTTTTAATGAAAGTCATCAAAAAGTAGCCAAAATGGTGGACACTCTTTGAAATTATTCGATGAAGTATTCCTTATTCCGCTAATGGGTATAAAAATGTTGATGAAAGTTCAAATGAGCTATTTTTCTGTCTTTTTTTAGTAAAAATGTTGATGTATAAATTATGTTGCTTTTCATAAAATCCATCAAAAAGTAGCCAAGATAATGGACTCTTTTTGAAATTTTTCAAAGAATTCCTCATTCCCAGCATGAGTATGAAAATTTTGATGAAAAGTTGTATGAAACATCTCTTTAATATTTCTCTGTCCTTTTTCTCGTATAATTGTTTCATTCCAATCTCTGTGACTAACCCAGTATTAAACCTCCATCAGTAGCAATCATCTTCATCCTTAAATGGCCGCATTGTATTTCGCGGATATAAAATTTATCATATGATGAGTTCAGCCGGTTTTGATAATTTTTCTTTTTTAATTATAATAATTAGTCCTAATGAGAATGTAGATGAGTATTCTATAAGAAAAATTCTAATTGTAATGCGTTAAAAAACAGATGATGCAGATTGCATGCGTAACTATAAGATACTGTGTAGCGGATTCGAATCAAAAGATTCGGACCTTAGCGCTGATCACCATGCTGCCGATCTTCGTCGTGCCTGGCGCGCCGTAAATGTGAACCAGCTTGTGGCAACTGGAGGATTTATCACCAGCGGGGATATACGAAGGCGCTCAACCGAGAACTCTCTCTTTTTAGCCTTCTTCTTTCCAGGTTGTTTGCACCCGGTTGCTCCAGTGGTTGATGCTTCCTTCATCTGTATTCTGGAGGCCATGGGCTTACCCGAACATGCATAGTCGTCATGATACTATTTTAAATCTGTTGTTTGTGTCAAATAAATTGTTTTAATTACCCAGCATTGCCTTCTGATGCATGCACCACAATGGTGATCCCTTTGGAACAAGCCTAGCTAGCTGCTGAGATGTATGTAAAAAACTATTCCTTTTTGTGAGGATAAGATCAATTCAATTGCTTTACTTCTTGCTTACATGTGGCTCTTCTGAGGTTTAGTTTGATTTAAACTTTTCAGTATTTTAAGGACTGTTTAAATTTTTGCTAGTATATTGGTGCTTAATAATGAGTCTAGTGGACACACTTAAGGTGTTGAAGAACGAATCTTTCACGCAGTATCGCACATGCAATATTTGAGACAGTTGTATATAAGTAGTATTACGGTGAAATGTCGGAAAAAGGGGAAAGTAAATCGGGAAACGTTGATGGCGATTCTGGGAGTTTGAAGCCACGTCAAGATGGTTATTTGTTTTAGTTGCAGTGGAGTAACAGGCGAGGTTCCTGCATTCTGGGCGAATGATGCAAAATTGTATTTCGCTCAAATTGAGGCTAATCTTGGGATTGCTGGAATAGTGAGCGAACAAACTGAATTTGACACTTTAGTTGAAGCACTTGATCCGCAAACTTTGACCCACGTCAGCGACTTACTGTATAGTCCACTTACAGACAACCCGTATAACGCTCTTAAAATCGGACTTTTATCAGAATTTGAGATTTCGCAGAACAAGTCAGTTAAAGCATTACTTGAAGACCTGGATTTGGGAGATAGCAAGTCGTCCTTATTACTGCGCTAAAATGCAAGATTTAAGTGAAGGACTGGTATATGATGCATTTTTGAAAAACTTATGGCTTAATCGAATTCTAGTTAATATTCGGACAATTTTGAGAATTAGCTCGGAATCTTTGACTAAATTAGCCGGAATGACAGATCGTATGTTCGAATATAATTTGGGGGAAGTTGCGGACTTAAGTAAACCGGAATCCAGTAGCTCAGAATTGCGGGAGATGAAACCACAAATTTCGGAGCTTTCAAAACAAGTCGAAACGTTAAATGCGCATTCGGCGTCGCTTTAATGCTAAGAAAAGGCACAGCAGATCGCGTTCCGAGTCTCGAGAACGGAAGGACTGGCTTTGTTTTTATCATTATAAATTTGGATATGGAGCTAATGAATGAATAAAACCATATAGTTTTCAAGATAACGGAGTAAAACATTCAAAAACATAGGCCGTTTCTGAAACTATAGTCGCAGGTTGTATGTGCAAGATAGGATTACTAAAACGCAATTTTTGATTGATACGGGTAGCGATGCATCATGCTATCCAAAATCTTTTTTGAAGGAAGTGTTGAAATTACAGGATACCACACTTTTTGCAGCAAACGGCTCCCATATAAAAACATTTGGTTCGAAGCTATTGAGTCTCGATCTGGGATTGCAAAGAAAATTGCAGTGGCCACTTGTGATCGCGGATATCACGAAACCGATAATAAGTGCTGACTTTTTGCAGCAACTTGGTTTGTTAGTTGATCTTTAAAAAGCGGTGTCTTTGTGAACATATTACCATTTCGAAATGTATGGGTCGAGCTGGTTTTTCTGAGATGCCAAATATGAAAACAATATCGGGTAGAAGTGAGTACCGTGAGTTATTAAATCGTTACAAGGGAATAACTAAACTAAATTCTACGTTTCCTAAAGCAATTAAACATAATACTTTGCATTTCATTCACACGAGTGGTCCGCCAGTAACTGACCGTGCACGTAGAATACATCCTGCCCAACTGAAGGTAGCGAAACAGGAATTTGACTATATGCTGAAAAGGAGAATTTGCCGTCCACCGCGTAGTAATTGGGCAAGCCCACTTCATATGGTCCCTAAATGTTCCACAGACTGGCGACCTACAGGAGATTGTAGGGTGCTTAACAGAGAGACTAAACAGGACAAATATCCCGTATCACATTTGCAAGATTTTTCACATCATTTTGAAAGGGAAAAACATTTTTTTTAATAAAATATATCTTGTTCGTGCACATCATCTAATCCCTGTAAATCCAGATGATGTAGAGAACCGCAATTATTACACTACTTGGTTTGTTCGAGATTCTTTATTTGAACTTTGGTTTGTGTTCGGTTGCTCACACATTCCAAAGATTTATAAATGAGGTTTTATACGCATTTGATTTTTGTTTTGCGTACATAGATGACATTTTATTGTTTCGTAAGGATAAAACAGAACATTTAAACCTTCAGACACAGTGCATCACGGACTGAAAGCAGTCTGCATGCCGGAAGATCTGCAGACCTGTTCGCATGTGTTTGTCAAGAGAGGTCCTATAAAAAGGGCTTTGGCAACACCATTTGAGGGTCTTTTCTCGTCAAAGAGGCAGGCCAAGAATTTTGTTCTAGTAGGGAACAGTCAAGACAAAGTCATCAGTGTGGACAGGTTGAAATCTGCTGTCCTACTGTCCGACACGACCAGTTCAAATCTTTCATATACGATTAAATACGGTCGTAAAGTGCGTTTTCGTCTCCCACCATAGGATGCGAGACTGGTGGGGGAATGTGTAACGGATTCGAATCAAAAGATTCGAACCTTAGCGCTGACCACCATGCTGCCGATCTTCGTCGTGCCTGGCGCGCCGTAATTGTGAACCAGCTTGTGGCAACTGGAGGATTTACCAGCAGCGGGGATATATGAAGACGTTCAATCGAGAACTCTTTTTTTTTTCCTTCTTCTTTCCAGGTTGTTTACACCCGGTTGCTCCCGTGGCTGATGTTTCCTTCATCTGTAATCTGGAGGTCATGGGCTTACCCGAACATGCATAGTCGTCATGATATAGTATCTTAAATTCGTTGTTTGTATTGAATTATTTTAATTACCCAGCAGCTCCTTCTGACGTGTGCAACACACCCACATGCACCACACTGCGACTAATGGAATCTCTTTGAAACATTTTACATTTAATTCATTGTGAAATAACATTTTATAAAAAATAGAACTGAAGTTGAACGTAACAGTGGATGACATCTGCTTTCTCCACTTCTAAAATATCGCCACTTATTTTAAAAGAATTTTCTTAAAGGAATTTCTTTTTCCGCCTACAGTACTGGTTACAATTATTTATTTACAAATAAACATTTTACAAATGTTTTAAATATATAACAATATGAAGTTCGAAAATCCTCTATTCTCTTGGGAACTTCAAATTGCATTAGGAGTAACGAAATGGTTTCCAAATAATTTTAAAAATCTCTATAAATCTATTATTAAAATTGAGTCAACTCATGTGACGTAGCAACCAAGCTACAAATGTAACTATGCATTCCATCTAGCATCCAAATGCATATTGCCTTTCCCTAAGTTGTATGATGACAACTTGACGTTCCTTATCCTACCTGCAAGGCATGCAGTGGTTATCACAATGAAATTGGCACGCCACGTTTGGCATGTATGATGTGAGTGGTCATGAACTAGGGATGGACCAATCCAAACTTTCTTTTCAATACTGGAATATTTACTGTACACCACAGGGAAATTTAGATTATGTACAGGAAAATTAACTGTACCCCAGTAAAAGGAACTCTCCAGTACAGGAAAATTTATATTGTATACTTTTGTATCGGTTACAAGATAAAAATAAAAAATATGATCATTAATTAGCTTTGTTAATGATTAAAACCTGCACAGATACCTCAAGTTATAGTAAGAAAATTCCAGAAAGACATCATTAATATGAAACCAGAAAAGGTCCTGAAACTTTCCAACCAACAGTAAAGTTCAAACATAAACACATGCATTCTTTGATTAAAAACCTCCCCACTGTGCAGTTCGTGTCAACCACTACGATTTAATAAACCGAGAAAGGCATAAATTCTCCTCCCAACAAAGACCCCCTTCCCCCTCTCGGTACTGAAACAAGGTTTTTCTGGCGCTAAGAACACAACAAAAGGTTCATTTCTAGTAGAAATAACTGTTCCACATTGTTGTGCCGCGTGCAGTCCGGATTAATTGCTGCTGCGAGGCGCGCGAAGGGTTTCCAAGGTTCATAACTCATTGGGAAAAAGACGGGAAGAAAAATTCTTATTTCATTAAACGCCGCAGCTGTCATTTCTAAGACCTTGAAGAATGGTTTTGTTTTGTGAAGGAATAATTTAATTTTGTCGCTTCTGTATCGCTATGCTGGAAAAGGAATCGATAGCGAGGCTTGCTGTCGAGCATGCGCACGATGCACTTGGTTTATGATTTCTCGAATAGAATGCCTGTGAATAATATCCGCGATAATGCAGTGTTAAGAAAATGATTCGGATGCATTACAAATTCGCATCTTTGCGAGAACTATCTCTGAGATATTGTCAAATTTGTGTCACCAGGCATCACTTTTTCAAGCCCAGTTCATCCGGCCAAAAACAGATCTTAGACGCATGAGGTGCAATAGAATAAGATGATATTGTGCTAGGTGAAGTGAGAATGCGTGAACTCGTTTTTACATTGGTTGCCACCGATTTCAGCCGTAGTTATGAAATGCTGATTTTCTCTATTGGCAAACAGAATGCACCTGTGTACGAAAAACGCGTTGGCACATTTTCAACCCATCCGCCACAATCTCGCCTCATTCTACAATAATTTGGTAGCCGTAGCAACCTAACTTGAATATAGTGTTAAAGTACGTTGTGGCCTGGAGTTGCTTAGTATACTAAGCTAAGCATTGATCTTAGAAGCATAAGGTGAAGTAGAATGAGGTGAGATTGTGCCATCGCCCTTTTACATGGGCTACCACCAATTACTGCCATGGTTATGAAATGCTGGCTTTCACTATTAGCAAATAGAGTGCACCTGTATCCGAAAAAAACATGTTGGCACTTTTTCAACCCATCCCACAATCTCGCCTCGTTCTGCATTGATTTGGTAACCATAGGCAACAAGCTCGAATCTCGTATTAAGTGCACGTTGTGATTTGGCCGTTAATCTAAACACATAGTTTATATACATAAGGTACAGTAGAATGAGGTCAGGAGGTGTAGGAATGTGCCATCGCTTTTTCTGCACTCTGCTGCATCTTCACAAACTGATGTCGATGTTAATGGCTCAAGAAGACAGGTTTATTCAGATAAAAAAAACTGATTGAGTTAATTTACATAGTTAATTTAACTGCTGTCTCGGAATTTTCCTATTACGCAAACGGAGATTTTTCAATAATCCAGCTTGCAGTTTTCTATCTGTGTGTCAAATTTCATACAGAAATTCTTAGAAGTTCCTGAGATAAAATTAATTTTGTTTGCGGAAAACTCCGCCTCAATTGAGCCAACCCAATAGGAACCGTATATTAAATAAATATTAGCTAATTAATTGTAAAAAAGTCTTTATTCCTTTTTTTCTGTGAAATTTCAAAAAAATCAATCAAACGCGGATCAGATTGATCCTTAATATGATAATTCTTTTTCAAATTCTAAATACTTTATGATTTTGGACTAAATGTTAGAGCATACCATGCCTCTTTAAAATAGTCTATTTACTTGACACCGCCATAAAAAATTTCATTAACACCCACAAAAAGTTACTTCGAATGAAATGCATTGGATTTGCTGTTTTTAAGCAAAGTGTCACCTGATTGATCAGAAGGAACCCATCGTGATATTTTAAGCCAATAAATTTATCATGCTTTATTAAAAGGAGATTTTACTTTTCAGACGGAGACAATTTTTAATCGCATAGGAAATTCATTAAGCGGAAACCTTTTTTGTTCGCAATAGATATATTACACCTTTTTCTTTTAAACTAGGGGGCTCTTCCCCCTGCTCGCTAAAGCTCGCCAACCCCCAGAAGGATTGCTCTGCAATCATCCGGGGTTTGCTACATAAACCCTGCTCGCTTCGCTCGCTACAATGAAGACACTGGGTGTCCTAGCACAGTTGTTATAAAATCTTTATATATATTTAACACCCCCTGCTCGCTCCGCTCACCAACACCCAAGAATCACGTTGTGATTTTTTCGGGATCACTATGCGATACCAGCTCGCTTCACTCGCTTGCCGTACAGTTATCCGCTTCTGCTAGTATTAGGAAATTATAAGTACATTAATTACTAAAAGTAAATCTAAATTATTTGAAATTGTGTGAATTCCTAAAATTAATTTTTCATCAGTTTCTACAATTAAAATCTTCTGGTAACACAGTTGTATGTCTGGTACACAATATATATGTAAATGTTAGAAAGAAATTTGAAAGGTAATATTTGTAATTCAAAGATGATTAAAAATCAAAATTATTTTCATCAATCAGAAATCAATAATTTAAAACTTCTTGACATACACTTTTGACAATTTAGTCAACAGTTTATTTCAACATAACTTCATTCCACCAAAATTTTAAGTTTAAAACTAATAAGATAGCCTTTTCCAAATCTTCAAAATAAATTTTTTTAATTTGCTTTTTCCACCAAAATTTCAAATATGCCCTCTATACAATGAAATGTAATTCAGAAAAGCTTCTCCACATGTATATATGCTTATTCCAACAATTATTGAGTCCAGAAAGACATAGTGTTTTTCTCAGTGTGTATTCATTTGTGTTTTAAATCTCAGAAAATTCTAGTTTTCGTAGAATGATATAACCCATCTCACAACTTTTTATCTGAAGAAGGACAGTTTAAAGAAAAAAGTGGCTTAAAGCATTTTCATATTAACTATTCAAAATTAAAACCCATAAAAAATCCCTTTTCGGCAAGCTTGAAGGCAAAGGTAGATTCCTTTACGCTTATGTTACAAAAGCAATGAAATATTACATATTGATCAATACATACATAGCCAATGACTTTAATGTTTCTACACATTGCAATATTTACGCTGTGATTCTGTTTTCATGACATTTAATTTTTTTACTATATCAAGGTTTTATCATTCCATTTTTCATTCCAAAAGGTTATGCTAGATTTATTGGTCAGTAAATTGGTCAAATATTTATTATATCCCAACACATAATCAGTCAACAGGTAGGAATCATAAAGAAATAAACATCCCAGCAGCGCAAATATCCCCTAGATAACATTAAGTCAGCCTATCTGAAACAATAGCAAGAAATTGACACTTGACACGAATGAAGAACGACTAGTTTATTTAATCTAGGTTACCATATAATTGTGAGAACATTACTTTGTCATATGGTAAAATCACATGACATGAAA
>BGPR01002206.1:86437-184409 GCA_013235015.1 Araneus ventricosus | reverse complement strand
ATATATATTAATTTTCCAGTAGTATTTTTTCAAATTCCGTTCAAAGAACAATAGTTTTTGAAAAGAATTCATAATTTTCCCAACAAGAAATGAGACAATAAACGCAATTTCGAAAAACAAATGTCCATTCCAAGCCTTCCATTAAACCAAATGGAAAAGGTCAAGGCTGAATGTCTGCTATAAGGCAATGCAGTTTGGTCATTTATTTCTGTAGGCGGTGCTTGAAAATGCTGAAAGAGTTGCATTCGGCACTCTCTAAATTCATTTAGCAGAAAATTCTGTTTGTTAACAGCTGTTACCGGGGAAATCGCCAAATAAACTTACAATCCAATATTCTGTTATTGACTGCTATCTGAATAAACAAGTCTGAGTCTATCGTAAGACAAAAGTATATCGCTCTTTTAAAGCCCAAGATAAATTTAGACTGTTCTTTGACTTAGAGACTACTTTTATTAAAAAAATTAATTGTGGACATTTTTGTTAGAGGTGATTCATGTAATCATATTCCTCAAAGCAACTATATTACATTTTTTATGAACCTCAAAATGATTTAGGAAATTAGAATCCATAATACATTATTTTATTTTAACATTATTTATTTAATACATTATTTTTTTCCAATAATATTTTAGCTATAAGAGTTATAAAATTTATAATTTATCAAAAGATTTAACTTATCACGAGGATACAATGACGCAAGTATTTTTGTTTCTTATCTTTTAGAGATCATTACCAACTTTTATGAAAGATTGATTTATCCAATTGTCTCTAATTCATTTCCCGCTTATTATTTTATCATCTTTCTTATTATGAAAATCAAATTCAACAATGGAATAGCTTGACTTTCACACACACATTATATTCTTCAAGACTATTGCAGTTGACAATCACAATTTCAGCATAGGAAAAAAGCTGTTAAGCATCCTAAATATGATATTTCTAAGGCAACCGTAATAACCATCTATATTATTGAGTAGAGGGTAACAGTTCATAGTAAACATTTAACCCTCTCGCACCGAGCGAAGCGGTTTAAAAATTTCCTCTTAACAGCGACGAAGGTCGGTCTGCCCCAGTAGCACAAAGATATTGTACAATATTGTGCGATATTGAACAATATTCGCGATACTGTATAATATTGTACAATATCATATAATATTATATAATATCGAACAATATTATACAATATCGGGCAACATGTTGTGCTACCTGGGTGGGACGGTTGGCTTCTTTTGAGGTGAGGAGATAAGCGCGATAGAGGGTCCAATTATCCTTGCCAACCACAGCCCATTCCCTTGTGCCTTAAGGGAAGGTTATAACAGGGGTGGGGTGGTGATGTAAATGACCACCCAGGTTTGGAGAGTCCAATTCATGTCGTGTCCTCCCAAAAAGATCCGGCTTTAAAGGGGCTAGAAGAAAAAAGTCGCCTCGGGATTAAAGAGTTAAGTTTAATTTCTCCATAGACTTACTAAAAACCTTCTATCAATACACCTTTCTCTTTTGAGCTCTGATACAGTATAGAGATAATATAAGCAATAATACCACTCGTTCGCATTGCTGTACAGAATCGAATTTTCATGATTTGGGAAAGTTGTTCAATGTATCATAAACTGAAGTCTAAAGCTAGATGGTAATTCCAAACAAAGAAGCGGTGAATATCTATTACATAAGAGGCAGTGCCAATGCATGTGGTATACATTTCTATACGCATTGAAAGCTAATTCGCCACCCTCATTTATGAAATACTTTGACAAAACCTGACATACAATGTTTCAAATGCAGACTTCTTGTCTCCTACTTGGGTGTAACTCCTCTTAATATGCTATTTTTATGTGTCTCACAATGTCAGCAAAGTTTTCAAAATCGCGATAAAAACTAATATTATTATAGAGAACTCTAAAACACTCATAGCATATTTTGTGCTTCCATTTTTTGTTTCTAGTTTATAGAAACTTAGTTGTATAGTATGAATTAATGACAAATTTACATATCGATTTCTAGACTTTTTTGCAACAGCATTTACTGTTTCTTTTGAAGAAAGCTATTCTACGGTATGTCATATTTTTGACTTTGGCGGTTGTGTAAAGCTCTCTTTTGTAAACGTCTTACTGTATAAATAAACTCAGTTGACAATAAAAATGACTTAAAGCTTTTGCCACTTGATATTTTAGATTCTTGAAAAAATAGTTGAACTTTAAAAACGTGACCAATTTCGGATTAGACCTTTCCTTGAATTAAGGTTCAGATACAAATGAAGACTTGAATCAAATAATTACGAAATTCAACAATTGGCTAAAAATGCAAAGATTTTATCATTTCTTCTATTTACCTCCATCATAACTCTATTTTAATTTTATTCAATTCCTATTCAAAACTTTTTTCAGGTCACAGCAGTCTGGTTGCAGAGTTTCATCTCCGGAATCGGAGAGTTATGGATTCAAGACTCTATTCCAAAACAAATACGTCATGTATGTTTGGCTGATGTACGCTAAATCCGTCGAAGGTCAAACGACCTCCTGTTTGTCTTGTGTGTAAGTTTGGGAAAAGTGTCATCCTCGTCATTTAGCCACGGTTCAATATTACGAAACTGATCTCAAAATAGCCCTTTGAATCGGAAGATTAACTCTCTCACACCGAGCGAGGCGGTCCCAGGCGGTCTAAAAATTTCCCCTTAACAGCGGCGAAGGCCGGTCTGAGGCAGTTGGCTACTTTTGAGGGGAGGTGAGGTTATGAGATCGCTTAGGAGATAAGCGAGGTAGGGGGTCCAATTATCCTTTCCAACCACAGCCCATTTCCGTGCCCTTTAACCCTTTCAGATGGAATTAAGAAATAATGGAGTTAGAATTTTTTTCCTTTGGCGTACTGTGTATTACTGCAAAGATTAAAGCATAAATGAAATTTCAAGCCTTTAGATGAAAAATTAAAAAAGTTACTCCATGTCCGGCATCCGAACAATACCGGATATTTCAACTGAAAAAAAGACGAAAATTCACATAAATTTCACTTTAAAATGGTTGTCAAAGGATAATAAAATATTGTAGAAGCCTTTTAAATGGTAAGAAAAGGATTAAAAACAAGAAATTACTTGAAGAACAAAACTCTCCACCGAGCTCCATTTTGGGAAGAACGATGATTTTCTCGATTTTTTTTTTGGAAAAACTAAAAAAAATGAAACGATTCCATGTCCGAAACGAAAAATTCATGCAACGATTATATTTCTAAGAAAATCGAAAATCAAATAAAAAACAGCATGTAGTTTCGTGAATTATTGAATTAATAGGAGCTGTTCAAAGTTGATGTCCGATATACCGGACATATATAGAAGAAAAAGATTGCCTCGGGATGAAAGGGTTAATCAAATTAAATTTTTTATAACTTTCATATATTTATATATATTTATTCCCACTCACATATATGGTTTGCTCACATATATTTATTCCCATCAACAGCAAGACAAAAATTAGAATTTTTTCCTTTAAGGATCATAAAGGTTATATTTCCGTCAGTATTTTGGTGTCTCAATAAAGCTCATCGTTAAATTCAACAAAAATAATGCGGAAATAAATGTAACTCAAAGCACAAAAATTCTTTTCATTAGGGAAAAGAAATATAAACACATCTAAAATCTTAATAGGGGATTTCAAAACAAAGCCATCGGAAGCAATAAAAGATAAAGCTACGAAGTGGAGTCGGAAATGGAATGAATCAAACTCCGAGACAAATAAGATTTTCGATGGCTACTCATATTATAAGTCACGGGTTTTCAAAAAATCACCAAGAGTAGAAGCTGAAAGAAATGGGGAATATATATTTTCACGTCAAAATTCTTTTCTCTCAAAAATTAGTTTATTCATTGGCCAAAGATTCTTCAAAAATTACACAGCAAGAATCTTGGAACAATTTTAAAATTAGATTGAACACGGTCAATAAGTATTCTTTTTTGATATTACAGGTACACTGGATGTGATATATGAGCAGGGTTTGCCTTTCGAAAATACGTTTCTTGATTGAAAATCTACTAGGAAATCTCTCAAGCGATTCAATTTACCATCCGTTGATTCTGAGAATATGAGACCATGAAACTCAGTTTTACAAGGAATTAGTGTTTCATCCTCCTAAAGAGAGTTCGTAAATATAATCATCGAATATTTCGTATTTCGGAAGGAAAAAAGAAACCAAAATAAAAAAAGTCAATAAGCTGTTTTTGTTCCAGGGAAGCTATTAGATTTGCAAGGTATTTGAAACACGGTTTTCATTTCCTGTAGAAAAATGCCATACTTTATTAGAGTTTTATAGAAGATATAAAAGCTTTTCATTGGAAGAGAATAGCATGGAATAAAAGAATCGAGTATTTTTTCTCCGTAAGATTTCTCCTTTTTGAAGTAAGGAGCCAGAGTACTAGAGGAAGAAGAGAAAAATCATCCAGTATAAACATTGCTTTATAATTTATTCAAAGCTAATTTTGTAAGCAAATTTAATCAAAGGCCTTTTAAAATGCTAAATAGGAAGCATGAAATTATTAAACCATGGTTGGTTGTTTGAATTCCTGGCTGATGACTTCTTCCATGAAAAAACTTCATTTTCTTTTCAATGTAACCTTAAATGAGCATCTGGTCTAATAATAGACTTGATACGGAAACATTTTAATATCATGTAAAAAATTTATATTGATTGATTTCGATTTTATTTTTTAAGAAATACAGAAAATCTAGAAGAAAACAGAAATATTCTTAGAATTATGGAATTGATGATAGCATTCATTTCCTTGAAGAGAGTAAATATTATTAATAAAGAAGACGACAAGTATGATCCGAAAGAAATCTTAAATTAATATTCAGAATGAATTATGATGCAAATTAAATCAAGACGATTTAAAAATACAAGATAGAGAATCTAAAATTACCTTATTTATAGTATGTTATTTATTTGAATGCTGTGTGCTCGAGGCTTATTATAATATGAGATTAAATTTTCGTTTAAATGTTTCCTCGAACAAACAACCTACTTTAAAATAGGTTTAGTATGACAGAGCAAAAATACTAAGCAGAAACGTTTTGGGGGAATTTTCGATAAATACAAAAGACTGGTAAAATTAATTTAAATGGAGAATATTCATTAATTTAATAAATACAGTGCTGATAAATACAGCTCAAATCAGCGAGCAACATCATGAGAGGTGCGATGCACTTAGTTGAAATTTTTGGATAGAAGAGAGTAAGTTTTGTAAGTTCACACGACGCTGTCAATTTAAAAATATTTTGAAATTATAATAAGTTTAATTTTACCTTCTTACCCAGGTAGCACAAGGCATTCTGCAATATTTTAACAATATTTCAAAGATATTGCACAATATTGCAAATTTTGAACAATAGCGTTGAAACATTGTACAATATATTTGATCTACCAATGTAGCTCGGCAAGTTCAGCCAAGATAACGCAGATATTTCAATTCCGCTAGCAACGGCATGACAGGTGAGATTCGTTTAGTTGCAAAAGTATTCGGACTTACTGAGAAGCGATGCATATAAATAACAATTGTAAATATTCAACGATCTTATGGAGGTAAAGTAAAATTTTTTCCCGAGCTTCAAGGGTTAATAATAACAGTTCAGAATATTTACTTCAACATGCGTAATGAAAATTGAATATTAAAATGCCTTAAACCATCATATTCAAAACTTTTTAAATAGTAATGCAGAACAAAAAATTCTTTGATCAACTAATTAAAACATTCTAATTCAGTTAAAATATGCTATAGTTTTTTCTAATTATTTAGTATATTTATTTAGGAAATATAGGAAAACAGATATGCATTTTAGCTTGTCTAAAATACTATTATAAGACGTGAATCTGCAAGATATATTAATACACAGTTCAGAACAATGGCTCGATGAATTTTCAGACAGAATTTTCCCAGCTTTCCTCAAGAAATAATACAGTATCTTTTAAGTGAATCGCAAGCGCTGCCACGTTTTCACTCTTCCATCGTTTGCCATTCTTGGACACTAAGGACTTTTTTTAACATTTCACCGTGAATTCCCTTAAAATCACAATTCTGTCTCATAATTACATTCCTGATTGTAGATTCGGAAGGAAAAGAATGCACTTTCATCTTTCCTTCCAAGAATATCATCCCAGGTAAGTCCTGAGGGGACTATAAAATCCCTTCTCTAAAAATGGGACACTATTAGAATGAGTCTTATTTGTTTCGGGCGGCGCCATATTACTTCTGTAATGTGACCCGACAGAGCAAGATAAGGCTAACTAAGCGACGGCCGAGACTCGAGGCACTTTTGTCACTTCTGGGTGTCTATCTTTAAAAAAATAAAGAAAACAGAAACAAAAACACTCGCATAAACAGGAAATTTTGCCGAAGTAAATAAAACAGAAGTTCCAAGGAAAAGAAAAGCTACTAATGAAGTTAACGAGTGTAAAGGAATGAAATGTGACTTTCCAGGTTGATGTTTCCTTAGCATTGTCTTTAACTTTTCCAAGCATTTCTTTGTTTAAAAATACTTCAGTGTCTATAAACAAAATTTCGAAATGCTTGCTTTTATTTATTTGAGCATTTCAATTGGCTTTGGGCATTTTAGTTTAATATGATTTAGAAGCAAATGAGAGTAAATAAGTGTTTCTGATTTTATTTATACAGATTGATTCATAACTATATGAAATACACTATTATAGATAGGAGATAAATTTGTCATGATGGATAATTTGTCTGGAAACATATTTAGTGTTTTGTGATAATTCTTAAGTTCGCTAATTTCAGAATTTGTACTTTTAACTAAGCTGAACACATCTAAATAATTGTGGATTAAAATACATTTTAAGGCACTGGATTGCTTGCAAATATTCGACTATAAATGAATAGTGCAAAACAAATTTAATTAAATAATTTATTTCAAAAAACGGATTTCAAATTCGGCTGGTGTCAATATGTGATGAGAAATACACAAGTAAATCAGTCGATTAACAATAAAGACCTCTTCAACTGACTTGCTATTAAAGCGCTTCATTTCATGTGGAAGAAAATTTATCACATTCACTGCCAGTATAAATATTATCAGGATGGAGATCATAAATATTTAAATTTTATAAAAATTTGAAAATAAATCTATTGGGCTAGATATTAAAAAAACTAACAAACTGGTTCTTGCTCAGCGGTTTTAACCCCTTCTTGATCGGATTTGTTTTCGAATTTCTGACCCAAAAAAGTATTTTTTTATTGCTGAAAATTAATATATGTTCTATACTGAATTCGAAAAAAAATATTTTTGTAAGTAAGCAGTTTTTGCTTGACCTAGTGGTGGTCATACATGTGATATCCCGTTTACTGATCTCTAGTTTTCCCTGCAATGCATCAAAGTTTTAAATTAAAAGAAAATACTCTCTGATAATGTATTTACGAAGCAATATTCAGAAAAATAAATATATGTTCTATCCTGAATTCGAAAAAGCAAAATTTTTGTCAGTAAACAGTTTTTGCTTGACCTAGTGGTGGTCATACATGTGATATCCCGTTTACTGATCTCTAGTTTTCCCTTCAATGCATCCAAGTTTTAAATTAAAACAAAATACTCTGTGATAATGTATTTACGTAGCAATATTCAGAAATACAAAACATAATCCCGGAATATAACGTGACGCGTAAATAGCGACGAATTTACATTTAACGGTTCAATTTTTCTCTTCGTCGTATGAAATACGACGCCACCCGTACGAGCACAAAAAGGCCGAACGTATGACGTGCGACGCCGACCAAAAAAGAGTTAATGATCACCCTGATCTTAAATATGTGGATCCTACCACAACTAATCACAATTGCATGCAGTTACACGATTCCGCTGCATTTCATTTCATCTCCGTAGATAATTCATTAGTGACGCATTCCGCAAAGTGGCGTTAAATACAGCTGACGAAACTTTTAATTTAGACTGTTCCAGATGATATGATACGAAATAAGATGCACGCACTTATTTTCGTTTAGAACTTGCTCGTAAAATTCGCTATTTCAAAAGAACGACTGCCCTAAAACTGTGATACAGAATTTACATAATGCTGATCAAAATATGCATTTGCATGCTCATATCAGATCCATTAAAGAAATCCATTACCGAACGACTGCTTCAATTTAGGTTTGCTATTTATCCCTACTTCATTTTCTTCGACTTTTGCCATCTGTGTTTCAATTAGGAATTAAAACTCGAGTGGAGATATTGATTGAAACTACAAATAACTGATAATACTTATACAAAAAAAATTCAAATCTCAATTTCATTTCCATGGTTCATACTCAGTTTTAACGATTAATTTATGGTAAAAATATTCACAGAAATTCTTCTAATAAGCACAGAGTTTCTATCTAAAAATTGTTAAAAAAATTAGAACAAACATTAAAACCCTAAGCCAAATATTTAAATACTCCATGTATGTTCAGTATCTAAAACTGAAAGTTTAACGGGGGGTTTTGTTGTCAAATTAGCATAAAAGCCTCTTGTAAAGCCACACGAGGGCTCTTCCGTGACTGGCCTTGTCATCTAAAACTGCTTTCAGACGACGAAGAAACTCCCTGAGCCTGTACCTCATTCTTAAGCCTTCCACGCCACACTAACAGGAGGACGTTTAATACCTACAGATTTAAAATGCGACAGGTTATATGTAGATCAGAACTTCGTGAAATCGTATTTTGAACTCAGGACTCAAGATTTGGCCAACTGGCCATTGAATTTTCGATAGCTTAACGAATTATATCAATTTAAAGGAGACAATTTATCAAATATATTTTCTCGTTATTTTTCTTTTTTGTAGGATACCAGTAAAACGGCGTCTAAAACTGGCTGATGATTTAATCCAATAATGATTTCATCATCATTGCGTTTCGTATTCAAAATCTTAACTCTTCACTTATACCATACGTTGTGGATAGTCATGTTTCCCATTCACGTTAATATGGTGTTTCCAACAAAAGATAACTACTTAAACCTCATTGTGAAATGTATACGGTGAGCTTCAAAATATGTAAGGTGTACATCATAGAGATAACGTCAGAAATGGAAAATTTCAGACTTTTATTAAAATTACATTCTATTATACGAAATATATTCATGCACATTATAACCATAATTTCTAATAAAATAGTTTGAGTAGAGGATAATTTGCATTATTTTACACATTTTCTAAGCCTAGCAAATGTAATAATTTGTTTTAAATAATCTAATTACAGTTTTAAATATTAACTTGCCTTTTCGTTATACAAATGTTCTAATAAGTGTTATCTCAAGAGAAATATTCAGTATACGTAATTTTATGTAAAGAAGTATATATATATAATTAACACTTTCCTAATTTTAAAAAACGCTACTCAAAATTTCATTCGTAAAATTATTTCTACTTAAGCTCTAACACACAATTAACTGCCACTTTAACCGGCTGAAATACAGTTTCAACCGCTCTAACGCTCGGGAATTCCCCTCTTTTACAATACTACTTTATCTCGCTACAATGGTGCAACTGGATGGTTTCTTGGTCGCCTGCGAGTACGCGTCTCTTAATACTTTAAGTATGGCTTGATATTATTCTAAATTATACCCAAATCATCTAAAACCTATAAATCAAATAAAGTATAATTTATTTGGTTGAAAAAAAAGCGTTCGTCAACGACTGCTCTCTTCTTTGGAATTACACTTTTATACCTCACAGAAACTCTGATGTTATATATATAAATATATCTTTTTACTATTTCAAAAGAATATGCAGCAAAGAAATTGCTTTCAGTTTTCACGACTGCGTTCTCAGAGAAGTGATGTAATAGAAAAACAATTCTATCATCTTTATTTTATTCTTCAAATTTTCATGCTTTCTTTTATGCAATTTTAAGTTTATTATGATTGGTTTAAAAATGCTTGGTTATTAAACCAATTAACTAAGTGTAATTTAGTGATTTATTACAAATGTATCAATATTTCAGAGCCAAGAAAAATTAAAATGATGCGAGTTTAAAAAGGCCATATTTTTGTTTTGATAGTTTCTTCGACAAAATATCATGAAATATATGATTACTACAGGGAATTCTCAATATTTTCAGTCAAATGAGCTTTCAAGCAATTTTAAACAACCTTGTTACTTTGCTGCGTGACTCTTTATCATTTGCTGAATGTTTACTGAATCATATTGATTCAAATTTATTTGTTTGAAAAAAAAAATGCTATCACTAAATTTCGAAATTTTAAAATTCTCATATTTTTACTATCCACCTATGATTATTCGCTGTCTCTCGCAGAATTCTTTTGAAATTCCTCCCTGGATGAAATTTGTATTCATGTATTTCTGAAAAGATTATGTCAATAGCCTACAAATTATTTTCTCAAAAGAAATCTGAAATTTATTTGAAACGGAACTTTTTATGTAGAAATTTTTGAAAAGATTTAGAGACAGGGAATAAAAAACTATTTGTGATTACGATAGTATATACTCTGATAGATAATGATTGAAAACATTTCATGATTTCAGATCTGCAGTCTAATCTATAAATGGACATTCTTTTTAGGAAATCCATTGCATTTCATATAAATTCTAAGATGAAAATATGTTTTTGTTTTTAGAACATATTAAACTATAGGAGAAAATACTAAAAATCTTCTTACCAGCCATGAAAGTTAAACAAGATATCTGTATACTCTAAGGGCCATTATTATGAGCGTTGAAAACAGAAATATTTGTGTTTCTGATGTATAGTTCGAATGATAATATTTCGAATACAACATTGTTACCATCTTTCAAAACAATTATCGTTACCATCTTTCAAAACAAATTAAACGCACTTTTCATGATCGAAAATTTAATAGCAAAAATATTGTTCCTGTCATGAATTTATATTCCTAGGGTAATTAATAATTAGAGAGATCTGTAGTCCAAGCAAAAAGAGGGACAATCTTCGCAACAAGAAGGACACTTCAAGAAATCTCGACTTGTCCTGTTGTGGCATTTAATATGTATTTTAATTTATTAAATCACTATTTCCACTTGCCATTTATTTTCGAGTTCCGTTTTTGAAAGTATTTCATAACGATAATTAGTATCTGGAGTAAGAAAAAACATTACATACTATCACAAGACATCAAGGAAAAAGAAATAATAAACCTTTATAGTTTCTAAAATCTTTCTAAAATTTGCATAGAAATAGACAGTATTCATTGGGCATAATGGAGAATTATTTTATTGAGCTAATTGTGAGATATAGTGGATATTTCTCATAATCTCTTATAGAAGAAATGGCAGAATCATGATTTAGAATGCTTAAACCAGGTCTGTTATAAGTAATATCCAGTTTTATTAGTGTGTTAAATCATTTTATGGATATTATTAATTCGTCCGCTAAATTTGGATGCAAAAAATTTAAAACTTCAATATTATGTAAGATATATGTTGAGTTCACATGTTAATGTTTCCTTGACATGTAAGGAACGTGATAAGACGTATAAGAAAGGAAGCTTTAACTCACGGTCTCTGTACATTAGTGAGAAATTTGAACCAATGATGATAAAGCTAAAACTATATCTTTTAAAAATTATTTTCATACTATTAGTTAATTTATATAGATCCTACAGTCATTTCGTCAGTTTGAAATTAAAAACACCACCATGGTTTCCTTAAAATTCATCATGTTGAATATTTTGATTAGCTGCAACTGATTAAAACAAAGTTAAAGGCCTTTTAACTTTAAAATTTCATTTAAAAGTTCTTTAAATGTTTTATAAATTTTAGCTAAATTTATACTTTTAGCTTCAAGCGATCAAGATTTATTTAAAACTGAAAAATAAATATGAACCTTAGCACTCACAGCACCAAAGTTTGTTTATAACTGCTAATTTTTTTCAATGTCTTATTTTCTGAACTGAAGACATATTATGTATACGTTTAAGCGTTCAATAAGGCTAAGTATTAAATTACTAATACAATACTCAACATTATAGATATATGATAAAATTCCTAATGTAATACATAACCTCATAGATTCTTGCCTTAAAAATGAATGAAATGGGTATGAATATATGTTAAGATATTTTCAAATTTCGAAATAGTATATTATACAATAAAAATATATTAAATTATCAGATTGAATGAAGAGATTTCCCTGAAAAGGAGCAACTTAAATGATATCGGAGAATAATAGGCATTTAAAGAAATATATTAAAATCTGAGCCAAAGATTCACGTGTCTGATATATATATATTCATGCTGTCTTACAAATATAAAATTGTATTCGAATCATTCGTTTAGTTTCTTGTACATTGAAATTTGTATCTAAAATGTCCAATCAGTTGTGAAATCTTTATTATCCGATTAATCATCAACTTATGGGGATTTTACCACTATTTTAATTCTGCAGATTAAAGTAATTAATAGGGGATTTTTCACTACTATAAAAAATGAAAGGTTAAAGACCTGCATTAAGACAAGAATAGAAGAAATTCATGTCGTTCAATTGATCATTGTTTTCGCCCAATTGAGCATTGTTTTGTAGGAATACGAGCCTTTTCCTTGCGTAACTCTTACTGAAACATCAATTTCACATGAGTTTGAGATGTAAATTACTCGTCCATTCTACGGCGACAAGGACAACAAATTGCTCCAAATATGTCAGAAGTTTAAAAAATCACCACATTAATTTTTATTTTTTTATATATTTTTAATCAAATGCAGTTTTGAGTTGATAATGGTTCAGGATGTTTAGGCTACTTGTTCAGAGAAAATTTCAAAAAATTTAATATATTTCGTGCACACTCTGTAGTCGTTTTTATTCAAAATATGCTCTAATCTGCTTTATCATTCGAATGATAAATTAATATAAAAATTGATTATCACTTGTAGAAAATAAGCAAGAGATGTTAGGAAATAAAATTATTCTTAAGTATTAAAGTGCCTAAATAAAAGTTTACTTTAATTCCTGATTACTTTTCTGTTAGAGAATTATTAATGTGGCACTGGTATTTGTTTCATTAAATATTATTATTAGGGCAAATAATTTCGTTACTTTCAAGGATATAACTAGAATACTTTCTTATGTATAATGATTGTTACTGTAGTCATTGTTTGTGGCATTGCTTATTTTGGAAGTGATTATTTCAAATTTTACTTTTTCTTACTGAAACAGCACATTTGTGAAACGGAATCAAGTTACTTCCTTCATCCTTTCTCAATTTCTCTTTCTACAACATTAACTTTTTTTGCATACTTCGAATTTATATTTTATTTTTTGAGAGCTTTATTATTAATAATTTAATTTTGAATTTCTTTTCTTATGTTTGCTGTTGTACTTATAAATATCGAAGAATAATCGGTTAAGATAAAGATTCAAAAATAAAATTAAATTTAGAAACAGAAAATAGATTCAAATATGTCCTCAGATCACTTACATCAAGTTTAGAAAAATCCAAAACTTAAAATAACCGACTGCATGTGTACCATATAGAATATGGAGATAGTTATCAGAACTAATTAACTAGATTAAAGAAAAATAAGAAAAATTATATGCAAATATAAATATATACCATAAGTATGTATACATTTGTTTCCTAATTTTAGATAATGGCCATGAAACTATTTTTTAAAGAAGGAACATTTTGAACGTATATAAGCAATTTGAGCATAAGAACTCTTTATAAGTTTTTCCCATAATTTCTTTAATTAGTCCTTCATCGTTACATATTCAGCATTTTATTTGCATAAAGAAAATAATTATATGAGTTAAATGTTTATTTAAAAAAATTAAGAACTAACAAAAGAAACACTTTTCAATGAATTGAGTCTGTGAAATTTTGATTTTTAACTCTGCATCACTGAATCATTATATGCATATTCATTTATGAAATTCTCCTTCGTAGCTCTATCAAAAAAGGAAAAAATAAGAATAAAAATAATCAGATCACTTAAAATAATTTCAGTCAACTAAAAATAAAACTAATGATACGAGGAAAAATGTAGATAATTGTATTTGCTTTTATAATGTAAAGATATCTTGGTAAATCGGTAATGGATACTTTTTCTTTCCGATTTTCGATTCAAGATGAAGAAAGAATTGCTGGAAAGGTAAAAAAATATACATAAGCATCGATTATTCATTACAATAGCTGAAATAGATTTGAGAAATGATGTAGCAACTTTTTTCTTCCAAAATCTCTGATTGTTTCTTCTTTGAAAAACATTATTGAAGAAAAACTGTTATGCTTAATTTGATTAAAATAAACAGCGCAGTGTACTAAATAATGATTTTTGAGCTTTCTTTAATGATTACAGATAGTTCATACATTGGAAACAAAGATTTAGTTTCTTATTTTGAAATGATAAAGAGAATAACCGAACTTCTTAACTGTTTTTTCTGAAATAGATTCATAGGAATTTACAAATTGTTGATCTACTACAATTAAGCAAATCTGAATATTTAAATGATGAGCATAAAATTGTGTTGTTTGACTGAGAAATTTTAGAGTAGTAATTTAGACAAAGTACCAACGAAATATAATTGGGTTTAAACAACTTTTATAAACCGGCGAAATGGTAATTGAATAAAAGTTTTGAGAAAAAAGTGATTAGAATATAATAGATAATGTATTTTAGTCGCTGCAACCTGCACTATGGTTTGAAAAATTGCTGAGCATTTTTCTTTTCTATCCTAGCGTGTGTAAATTTATCTTGCATATCTTTTACACTTTACCTACATATTCATTCGAATGTTTTGGTAATTAGAAATGAAAATAAAACAAAAAAATTATAATTAAAACCGTTATTTAAATTTCAATACAAAGTAATTTAATAAAAATTTGGACATAAATATTTTAACCCTTTCCCGTTCATTGGTTTCGCAGTGAAACCACACATTGAACAGTTTTTTACTGCGTATGGGCGAAACGCAGCGTAATTTTTCTTTCATAAATTAAGAGCCAGATATATATGTCAACTTATATAAAAATTCAATTTCAATACCGTTTGTATTCACGAAGATATCAGCACTGCAAGAGCTAAATTGCTTTTGATCTCAAAGGAAAACAAAATGATGAAGGTTCTTGCATAAATTGATATTTTTTAAAATTGAATCTTCGAAAATAATATTGAATTTTATGAAGGTTGAATATCCTGTATACTCACGTATACTTATGAATTAAATACATAATTGAAATTGCATTTCGATAATTACTTATTTGGACGAAAAATAGCCCGTTATCGTTCATTAGTTTTACTTCGAAACCTCAAATTTCTTGAAAACAGAAAATGCTAATTTTTTCTTTCACATATTTATTATTAGCTACATGTCTAATACTCATTTTTGAAATAAATTTAGTAATTTTCAAAACGAAACATGTAGTGAAAAGGAAAGGGTTAAATAATACTGTGAAAATTAAATCTGGAGATTAGAGATAGTTCGTGTATAGGGACTGCGGAACTTCAGCACCCCAACCTTTTACAGTGCATAAATTTTATCAGTTATTTATTTGGTTTTGCATGTAATAGCTAAATTCATCAACAATCGAACGCAGTTTTCTTTCGACTCTTCACGCGAAAAACAGGAAAACCTGAGTTACACTAGAATTTCCCATATCTGGAGCCTTTTCGTCTCCAAGTACTGCGTTTTTCCTTTATCCCAATTTCCTTCTGATGAGCATGCGCATTTATAATGCTCTCTTTTACCTCAAAAGAAAAATGCTGTTAGTGACGCAGCACCCAGAGATGTCAGAAACTGAATTTTAAACATTTTTTTACTGCGTACAAATGTTTCAAGAGAAATTTGATATTAAATGATAAAGGAAAATGAAAAATAATGATAAATAAAAATTAATTGATACAATTACTGTAGATAAATTTGAATAATATGCTTTGTATTCAAAATTTGTTTTTTCGACAGTTTTTTTTACAAATGTAGGTGATTTCAAAATTTCTTCAACCCCATCATTATTCTGTGCAATCCTATTTAAGGTTCTGAAGAAGGAGCTCCTACTTATATAAGAAAAAATATACGGGTAACTTCAAGGAACACAACTTCCTAAAATATATTAAATACAGAGGTTTTATCCCTTCATGTTGTGATACCCACTCAGAATAAAATGTAGGAAATTTGAAATAATACAATTTCTCAAAGAGCATAAGTAAACGCATTCTCATTGAAAAGCACCCCAGTACACTTATAGATAGATGTAATACTATGAATTAATATTTTCTTTCCTTGAGTTTGAAGTATACAAAGAGAAAGTGTTATGTTTGCTTAAACGATGACATGAGGCTTTCTTGAATTCCTACGTTTTAAAGCTACTGGAGTCCCCTTCTCCCCGTCCCATCCCCAAATTTTGGAATTATGTTTGCCTCTCTGTATGCATATAAACATGATAAATCAAAAACAGATTCAGCAAGAGGAATATAATTCAGTATGAGGTCTTGACATTAAAAGTGTGTATCTGTATCAAATTTTATCAAATATTTCATTAAAGGGAATTCTGTCTGTCCTTCTGTGTGCATCTTCGTGTTATTTGAAACACGAACATCAGGGAAAAAGTTGTTGATATTTTTTCGAAATAAAGGCACATGAGCAGATTGGATTTTAAGTAGCTTTTATTAAAACCAATAAATATATAACATTAGGTTTATCCTTACAAGTGGATTTATTTTAACTTCAGATTTCATGAATTTTTTAATATTCATCCTCAGTTTTCTTAATGTTTACAAACGAGAGTAAGGAGAGCAGCAAAAATGATTGTGAAAATTTATTTTTAGGTTGAATTCTTTATTAAAAATAAGCAAATTCTTAATTAAAAATACCCTTCATCAAGTAAAATATCTAATAAAATTTATTATTAAATAATTATCAAATTATTGGAACCTAATTAAAAATTGCATAATTTAAGTTGTGTAGAAATTTTCCTTACAAAGTGTATCACTGTAAGTTACAACACTCCCATACTGATAATGAATAATCTAGCATTGCTCGGAACATGCATTTCTCAAAGAATCCTGAATAAACAGCACTTGGAACTAAACCTAATAATAAACAGCACATGTAAATAACTTTGTAATGAATCAAAAAAGATTTATCAACTATCAGATAACATAATTCAGGAGCGGAACGATGATTTTTGAAGGAATTTTTGTGGTGAATGTGGTAATGAATAATAAAATTATAAAAATATATATTTATTTACATTAAACATACCAACACTAAATTGGACAATACAAAGAGACGATAATCACTGAATCGTTGTTCAATAAGTTGTAAGAATGTTCTGATTACATTCGTCAGAAATGGATTTCTGGGATGACAAAAAAAATGTCAGAACACATTCTTACTGTCCAATGAAACACAGTCAGACTGTTTTTACAGCCAATAAGATGTAAGGAACTAGAACAGCTGATATTCTGATACATTACACTACAGAGTAACCCCACAATGACGAAGAGAACGCTGCAAAACATACACATTCTAATACAAAAATATCTACCTTGTAGTTAACAATAATGATGCATTACAAAATGCATAAATTGCAAATTTACATACAAGAAAATATATATAAAATACAATATGGGATATTTATAATTCACTAAGAATGATTTTGAATTAAAAAGATCAACAAACGAAATGAAACTGAATTAAAGTATAATTTCGAAAAAAATGTAGGAACAAAAATTTCAAAGTTTAAAGCAAATAAGAGCAAATAAAATTTAAAAAAGATTATACAAATCCTTAAAAATACATTGTAATAGGTTAGAGGTGTAGAGGGTTTCCGCCATTATGTTATCTCGCTTTCTTTATTTTCAATTAAAAAGTTAGTGGCTTAGGAAAATGAATGTGTCTGCCGTAACGCGTGATCCTAGTATTTGTAGCAGAAGTTTGTATTTGTAGCTACCCTTTTGTGAATCAAAATCTTCTGAAAGCTCATAAGCTGGCTTTAAGAGATCAATTGAAACAGTAGTGCTTATGCCATAACAAAACATTACAAAATTGTTGTCTGTGCGACTTACAACTGGATATGGACTAGAATAGGGAGGTGTGAGAGGAGGACGAATAAAAACAAGCAAGCGTTTGAGCTGTATTTTCCCGCTCTTCATATTCAGCTGAAAAGCAGATACTTGATGTTTATTTATATAATCTCTTAAACTACGATCTGTAAAATATTCTAAAATGTCATAGACTTGATTAAACACACACTAAAGATCCAATTATTCACTTTGAAAGCTAATTTTTTAGATATTAAAAATATTAGATCAAAATAACTGATGGCTTAGAGTGTTAATGATGGGTGTACATAAATTTTCGTACAACTATGAGAAACAGGAGCTATTGGGTTAAGTTTCCTCATCATGGTAACTAATTTCGACACATGCGTGGGTGCCACAGACGTTTGGAGAGTATCTGTAGAAAGGAGATTAGATGGTAAACGTAAAGTAGTACCATAAACTAGTTGAGAGCTTGTTGCATTTTAGTCGTTCTTCATAGCTGAGTAGCTAACAATACAATAGGCGAAATATCAGACAAGCCAAGGTCTTCATGGGCAATAATAGAGCTTTTCAGATGCTTGTGGAATCTTTCAATCATTCCATTACTTTGTGGATGGTAAGAAGCAGAATGGATTCTATGGCTACCCAACATGTTTGTAAGCTCTCTAATTAAAAGAAAAATAAAAAATTCTCCCTTGATCTGTTGTAACGGTAACAGGTGTGCCAAAACGGGAAATCCAACCACTTAAAAGTGCACGAGCAGTGGTTTCTGCCAACATGTCTACTGTAGGAATTAACTCAGGCCACCTAGTATACCTGTCTATGATAGTAAGACAATATTTATATCCATTGGATGGAGGAAATGGCAAATATAGTCAATATGAATATGTGCGAATCGAGCATCTGGTAGATCAAATGTGCTAAGTGGAGCTTTTGTACGTTTAACCCTCTGACATTTTTCACAAGCGTGAACTCTGTTTTTGAAGTCTTTTCTCATTCCGGGCCAAAATAAACGCTAAGAAATTAAATCGGCAGTTGCTGATATTCCAGGATGTGAAATGAAATGCAAATTTTCAAATGCCACTTGCCTTAGGTCTTTAGGGACGAATGGTCGAAGGTTTCGAGTGACATGTCACAATATAAAGAAACATCTTCAAGTGGAAAATATTGTTTTTCCAATATAATAGAAGAATCTGGCTGAAAAAAGACCGAAACTCAGTATCATGAAGTTAAGTTTGAGCAAACTTTTTGTAGTCCGATGTGGATGGTTTTGTAATTGCATTGATTTCAACTCTAGATAATGCACCCGCAACTTTGTTATCGGTTCCAACTACATAGCGAATATCTGTAGAAAATTGCGAAATATAATCTAGATGTCTCTGTCGGCGTTGAGAGCATTTTTCTGGTTTCTGCTTGAAAGCATAAGTTAAAGGTTTTTGGTCAGTATATATTAGAAATTCACGACCTTCAAGTATGTGCCTAAACCTTTTACTTGAAGTATAAATAGCCAAAAGTTCTCGAACATAAGTAGACCAATTTTGCTGGCTTTAGAAATTTTTAAAGATAAAAATGCCATTGGTTCCCAGTTTCCATTAGAACGTTGCATCAAAGAGCTGCCAATGGCGAAATTTGACGCATCGGTCCAAACACCAGGCATTAGGTGCATTGATAGCACCAGGAATTGGATGCTTAAAAAGGGTTGCATCTACTAATGCTCTTTCAGCAGCAGTAAATGAATTTTCAGCTTCTTCAGTCCGTTCAAGAGAGTTTTCAGAATTTTTCGATCGACAAGAAGGTTTCTTTCTGTTTGTGTGACCTTCTACACATTTTATAAGGAGTGCCAAAATGTGGGCAGCTTTAGAAATGAATCTACGATAAAAATTATACATTCACAAAAATCTCCGCAACTGAGTAATAGTATTTGGACTAGGAAACTTTTGAATAGCCTCTACTCTACCAGGAAGAGGAGAAAGACCTTCACTTGAAACATGAAATCCAAGAAATTTTAAACTATGTTCTCTGAAAGTACATTTAGATTGCTAAATTGTTAAACCATAATAATGAAGTTTTTCAAAAAGTTCAGGAAGATGAGCTGTATGTTCTTCAACATTTCTGGATGCAATTAATATATCATCTATAAATGCATAAACACCCTTCAAATCACGAGTAACTTCATCAATGAATCTTTGAAAAGTGATTGCCGTATTGCAAAAACCAAACTACATCCGAGTGCTTTCGAAGTGGAGTACAAATAGCAGTTTAGTGTATATCCTCGGATTCAATCGGAATTTGATGAAAAGCTTTAACAAGGTCAAAGTGAGAAAATATTTTTGCCCCACGTAGTTCACTAGTAATATCAAGAATGCTAGAAATTGGATATTCATCTTTTTTAGTTTGAGCATTTAAAGCTCGAAAATCGCCAATAATTTCTTCTTTTCTTAGGAACCATGTACATTGGAGAGGAATAATTACTGCTGGATGGGCAAACGTGGCCTAAATCCAACATGTGCTGAAATTCCATTTTAGCAATTTTTAACCTGTCTGGACGCATGTGACGGGGTTTGGCACAAACAGGAGGTCCAAAAGTATAAATATAGTGAACTACATCATATTCAACTGCTTGTTTGCGCAAGGCGGTTTTACAATATTTGGAAAATCAATCAGCAACTTAGAAAAATCATTATCAACAACATGAGTTTTAATAAAGAAAATATTAGAATTTCTACTAACACAATGACAATTCAGTTTAATACAATCATCACATAAATTTCGATTTCTTAAATCAAGTTTCATAGTAAAATAATGTTAGAAATCTGCACCAATAATAGCATTAGGCACGTTACAAATGAAAAAAGGAAAAACAAATTTCTTTCTTAAACTAAGGTCTAATGACATTAATTTTTGCCAGTACACCTGAATTGGTGTTCTATTTGCCGCAATGAAAGTTTGCACTGGAGGAGATTGTTTTTGAGATTTGTTGGCCGGAAGAATTGAGCAATCACTACCTATATCAACAAGAAAACGAATGTTTCTTTTCCGATCGCGAGCGAAAAGGCGATGGGAAGTTGAAGGCAAGACTTATGTCGCCGTTACTCCTGCCTGAAAATATTTTCCTGAAAAGAACAGGGCTGAACACATTTTCGTGCCTGAGAAGCAAATTTTTTATGGTAACAACAACAAATTTGACGCTGTCGTCTTTGTACTTTTTTACGAGGCGAGAATGAGAGCAATTTCGAGAATAACTTCTCGATTGCCGGAGTTCTTTTACCTCATGTCGAAAAAGTTTCAATTTCTTGTGAAATTCTGTCTCTCCAGAAACATCCGAATTAACACTGGAAGATTTTGCTACAGCACTTATCTGCACAGGTGTTACCTTTAATATACGGTCGGTTACCTCTGCAGACATTTGAGTTGTAAGGGGTTCCATTCTAACCAGTATTTGTTTCACGTTAGGAGGTAGTTGCTGTGAAAACAATTACAAAAGAAATGAATGTGCTACAGTGTGCGATTCTGAGCGTCGCTGCATCACACGAAATAATTGGTTTTCTGTCTCCTAGCTGTTCACAGGCTAGGAGTCGTCGAATGTTTTGACTCTTACTCTCGCCACATCTTGCAATGACTTCTTTTGACTTAATATATGGATCTGTACTTCCTGGAGAGAGAATTACGTCTCCAAATGCCATTGCTGCATCAGGAGACAAAGGGGATACATAGTAATTATATTTGGTTCTTCAGTTGGTGATCGACCTAGGAACCGCTTACTCGAAAGAAGATTCAACCATCTTGAACCACAAAGCGGGATCAGTAGCAATGAAAGCAGGAATATTGTCAGCCGAAATGCCCTCCATAATTATCTGGATGGCTTGAAGAACAAGTTTAGTTCAAAGAACGTCATATTAAAATCCAGGATCACCATTTTAGGGTAGTGAATGTGATAATGAATGATAAGATTATAAAAATATATATTTATTTACATTCAACATACAAACACTAAATTAGACAATGCAATGAGAGGATATTTACTGGATCGTTTTTGAATAAGAATGTTCTTGAAATAATGCTCTTATTTCATTCATCAGAAATAGAATTCTGGGATGACAAAAGAAATGCCAGAACACATTCTTACTACTTAATGAAACACACTCAGATTGTTCTTACAGCCAATAAGATACAAGGAACTAGAACATCTGATATTCTGATACATTATACTACAAAATAAACAAAGCTCTATTGCCCAACATTGTGAGTAAATAAAAGTACTGTATAAACTTACCGCTGTTAGTTTTTTGAGAAGCAATGTACAGACATTTTTGTATAATATATATATGGACAGCCTCATTGCTTCAGATTTACTTTTGTTTTCGGTCAGATTGCCCAAAAGGAATTAACGTAAGATTTCATAATAAAACAAAATTACAATTTAAAGGGTCCTATGATAACTTAAAATTTTGATTCATCGGAAGTTTTATCCAAACATTTTGATTTATTATTCTTTATTATGAATTTTTATCCTTGTTTTATAATTAAACATTTTTTAGTGTAAAACAATTACGCCTAAGCGAATTTTGGTACCAGAACAATACAAGGTTTATTTCATTCAATACTATTTGAAGTTAGTAATATGTCAGTATTAGTCACTGAGGAAAAGGGCATTATAAGAAAACTTTATTCAATTTAAATTGGTGTGTTAGGAAAGTTCTAATTATTTTTATAACAGTTTAACCTAAGAAATACTTTGCATTCTGTATAAAATAACGGATATTTGCATTTTAATATCTCCTTAAAAGTTCTGAAGTCCCAACGTGAATTCTATCTCTAAACAACACTAGTCACTCATTCAATATGTTATTGACAACTTTAATAACATGTCTATTTGGAACAACCAAATATTAAGTCCTTGCATTAACAGAACAAAAAATATTGTGTTGTACTCAGATTTATTCGAAAAAGTTTTCATTGTTGAAAATAGCATGAAATTTTCTAATTCCTTAAAAATTCTGAAGAGATGAAGATATAATAAAATATTCAAAAATAGACAATTGTTTCTGTATCTGTTTCTCCTGCCTTTGACAAAAACTGATGAATGGAAAAATAATTTCTGCTATTAAACGCAAATCTTAATTTTAGTCGATATAATTTGCTAGTATGTTGTTTACTCTGTCTCCAAGAACAAATTAATAACGAGGGAATTTGATTTTCGCTTTTCAGAATTTTGTGAAACAAGTTAAACATTTAAACATCTAAGTCATGAACTCGTTTGACCGCACTGAATTGCCAAAAGCCATTACTCCGAAAGTTTAGAATTGCTTTCTATTTTTAAAATTCAGAAGTTTGCAGTAAAGGCTGACTTTTGAAATGGGATTTACAAATCTTGTAATTTCCAATTAATTGCACATATAACGGAATATTATTTTAGAAAAACTTACTGAATATCTCATGTTTCATTTTTCAACGTATAAGGAAAAAACTAGGATAACTGGAAAAAGATACTACTCTGGCTTTTACGGTATATTTTGCTAAACTAGTTTATGGAATGAAAAAAGGACCGACTTTTTATAGCTAACGTCTCCAGGTTTCACTCAAACGTACAGTCCATCTTACCGACTGAAATTCTCATCGCATTTGATGTCTTAAAAAACGCTCGCTAAAATGCTCACAGCTATAAGAACCGCTACCAAAAAAAGTTATAAAATAAATCCCGAAATATAATCAGAAAAATAAAAAAGAAATGAGTCAAAGGCGTATAAAAAGGAGAAACCCAACCTTTTTACTGAAAAGAGGAGACGATCTTCCAGCCTAAGGAGAAAAAGCTTCCTATCCCCAGCCTTCCATGTCATTCCTGTGTACTGTTCCCCTACATTCTCTTGAAATGAATGGAAGGAACAGGAAGGCCAAGAATTTAGCCGATGTGAAGAGAAGCAAGAAGGAGAAGTAAAGAAATCCGTAAAGGGGAGAGAGAAAGGAAAAAATGATAAATAAAAATAGGATGGGTGTTTCATGAGAGGGAGAAGGGACTGACCAGAAGATGGGCAGAAATGGGATTTCACCCAGAAAACTGTTCTTGGGGGCCATCATCTTCCAGCATTGATCCACATGACACTGTCTCTGCTTCCGTATTGACCAAGACTTGCCGTTCTCAAACACAGTCTATTATTACTTATGCCTTTCGCAATCTCGATAAGATGTATTCCCTACAACTTTCTTCTTCTTTCCCCACAACCGATTATTTGATTTACTGAAAGTTAATTATTTCAAGTTACGAAAGCATCATTCAGTGAGAAGTTTTGGCTGAACTAACAAGGTTTCTTTTCCGAAACAAAATATAAGTGCTTAAGTTTTTTGCGATGTGATTGGGATGTAGTCCTATATCGGTGGCACAGCCGATTTTTTAATTTGCTTAAATCTTATCACTGAAAATGGCACTCTCAATTTTGAGAAACCATGTGGTGATTCGTTAAACATGTATGAGTGTAGCTGAACAAATTAGATAAGGACAGAGTGGACTGAGAGGTAGTTATGATAAAGAAGCTTTTCAAAAACTTCAGAAATTTTAACAGGCAGAATTATTTTACGAATGAGTCTATAATAACCATTCGATATCACTGTCAGTGTCGTTACACCTCTTCTCCTTCTCAAAGTACCGGCCTGTGTTTTGAAACGCAGAAGCACCCATTCTTGTTTTTTGATAAGTAGGGTCTTCAAAAATTCGTTTTTTTGTACTCTTTATTAAAAACGCCACCGCAAACAGGTTTTAATCATAGAATTCAAATTGCCGATTGCTTAGTTCTTCTTTAACGTCGTAAAGAACCGCAAATCACATAATTCCTGTTGTATTACGATGCGATAAACTTATAGGCTGAGCAGCAACACCCCTTTCTTACAAGGTTGCTAAGGGTGGACAAGTAAACCAAACTTCTGAACTTTTATGATTACAGAATGAATTAAAATAGACTCACATCATTGCCGGTTCGCCTAGCAGCTTTATTTGGAAATACAAGCTATGCTGACAGTTGTTTTGAGACAGCCGTTGTAGCTTATCTTTCAAATAAGTCAAAGACATGTTCTCGTCTGATTCTATGATATTCTGAGAAAAGCCCATCCAATTGAAAAACGTAGATCGGCATACCTCTGATCCTCTTTGAAGACATGGATCATTTTCATTTTTTTCTCTGAGCTATTCACTTTTCCTTTTTTGGAATATTATAATCAAATAATTTGTAAAACCTTTAGATAGCATTTATGTTTATTTTCAGATCAAATTTTCCAAACTAAATATGCTATGTTAAGGGGAGTTGGAACCCTAAGTCCATTAACCCTAATCCTGTTACTTCGATGTACCTTTTTCCCAAAATCTGTTATAGATTCATGTTTAAAATTTTTTATTCAAGTAAAGTACATCTTTCTCATTATACTGAAATGATTTTAAAAGGAAATTCAAAAACTTATTTTTTACAAATTTTTTTTGTGTCAAAACAAAGAAATGTGAAATTGGCAATTTCGATTAACCTTTTCTCAAAATCTGTTATAGATACATTTTTGAAATATTTTATACAAGTAAAGCACACCTTTCTCATCATACTTAAATGAGCTTTTTAAAAAAAACTCAAAACTTTATTTTTTACAATTTTTTTGTGTCAAAATAGGGTAAAATTTCCCTATGTCTAATTAAATACTTTGAAAATTTATAAAAAATTAAAAATTAACCAAAAGCTCATTTCAGTATAATGAGAAAGGTGTACTTTACTTCTATAAAAAATTTCAAAGATGTATCTATAACAGATTTCGAGAAAAGGTACATCGACATTGTCAATTTCGCATTTTTTGTTCTGACACAAAAAAATTTGTAAAAAAAATTTTTGATTTTTTTTTTAAATTTCAGTATAATGAGAAAGATGTACTTTACTTTTATAAAAAATTTCAAACATGAATCTAGAGCAGAATTTGAGAAAAGGTGCATCGAAGTAACAGGGTTAGGGTTAACGGACTTAGGATTCCAACTCCCCTAAGCGCATTCTATTGAATAAGAATCAGACAACATCCATATATACCACATATCAATGAAAGAATTTTTTTATCTTAATGTATAGAAAGAAGTATCCAAAAAAATGTTTCGTACTTTTTTCTTTTAAGGCTTTGATTCATATTTAAAGTTTAAAAACAGCTGAATAAAAGCAATCTTCTATTTATTGCTATCAACAATCGCTAAAAAAATTAAACCCATTGACTCACTGGATAATATAATATAGTTCTCTTTTATAGTATTGCCAGCAACAAACGTTCTAGGATGTTCTTTTATAATTCATTTAAAAGTCTCTTTCTTCCCCTTGTATTTCAGATAAATATAAAGGGTTTTTAAATGACTGAAATTCTACTTTAATGCCCCTGGGATACAGAACAAATTGAAAATCACAACGAGCATCAAAACAAGCGAAGGAGCAGTAGGATATTTTTTGAATCGCAGAAAAAATATTTTTGAAGCCATGTGATGTTTGGCATCATATTTTTAAACTTCTCAAAGTTCTTTTTTCATTTTATTTTTGTGTATTCGAAATGACCTTCCAAACATAGAAGAGTAATGAATAACATTTATCGAATAAAAACTTATCTGAAAATAACTAAGCTGTATCGAATTTCGAACATTAGACAATAATTTATACGAATAATGCCAGAAGAGGTATAAGGCTTTCTTTGATAATAAAGAACTCGGAAAACGAGAAAATAGAAATAGGTTTCTTTGTTGGAATTTAGATAAATTGTATCATTTTATTAGTGAATGTAATATTTCTTTCAATTAAAGAGCATACACTACAATTATTCCTTCAATTCGATTCACATTACAAAACAGATACAACGGATTAAGTTTGGATTCACGGATTCATTGAATTTGTTTTTCCTTAAACGTGAATTTTAACAATAACATTTAACATGTATTGCATGGGTCATTATTGAAATATTAATGTAGAAATATACTTATAATTTTTCGTGTAATTGATTCTGAACTTCTGCAACTCATAAATTAAGCAATTCACTAGTAAAGATTTCATAAAAACTGATTCATCGGCAGGAATTATATATCAATTTAACTTAATTTGATAAAAAAAATTACATTAATATGATAATAAATATTGCTTTTTCGAAACTGACAGGAAAATTTCTTAAATATCTAAAAACATTTTCGTTCTCAACGCGAACGTTTATTTATTTATTTGCCCACACCGGCACAGCCTACCCAGAGGATGTAAGGCACTGACCCGGACGGCGGGGAGTACAAAATAACATCAAAACAGAAATAAAAAAACATTACAATCAATTACAGAACATAGCAAAAAATCTGAATTACACTGCATACAAAAAGCAACAGCAGAAGCACAATTTTTGAGCAATTAAACAGAAGACAAAATAAATGACAGAAAAGTTCATAAAACAACATCAAATAGTAGAACAGGACACAAAAGACAATTAAAAATTAAAACAAAAACTTAGGATATTAAGCAGATTACAGCATATGTGAAAATTCAATAGAGCACATTTCAAATTTTACGTTCAAAGAGAAGAAATAATAATAATAATAAAATACACACAAATGTTAAAGAACCATTAATATATTTTTTGACAACGTTTCATGAGTTAGAAAGCTCACTGCAAATGTAACTGGAAATTCTAGAGATCTCTTTCAGCTTCACAAGTCCAAATTTATTATTAACTAAAATTTTAAACCATGTGGTTTTGTTTGTGTTAGCAGATCTATTTAAATGAAATTTTTTAGTGAAAGTACAGCCAAAAACATAGTGGTCTACATCACCTTTAAACTACATTTGTAATTTGGTGTGGTGGCTAATTTTAAACTCTATAAATATGAAACAAATGGGCCATGGCTTGTTAAAGATAAACGCATATTTGTTAGTGATGATTAAGTTAAGGTCAACAGACCCAATGGAACCCATTACTCGGGTTCCTGTTTCTAGATTCCATCCAATAGTTTTGCCAGCTGCTTAATATAAATTCTTTAATAAGTTGTCAGTGTAAAGGTCCATCTTGTATTACGTTACGTTACTAATATTGTTCGATATAAAAGTAATCGAACATTATGCTTTATTTTACAAAAGATTCCAATTCGCAACAGATTATTTTGAATTTTCTGCTGGTGTAAAATACTAAATCTATTAAAGCATAGATAAATTTTATTGAAAGTTGTGTCGAAAATATTTTGTTTGTTTGTAAATATGTAACTATTCATACTGCATGTTTAGTTTTTTGACGTTACTGTGCTTCATTTACTTAAAAAATAAAATTGCCAAAATTTAAAAACGATTCAACTGCCTACTTCTACAAAAAAATATTTCACAGTATTCTTTTATTGCAGCAACTTAATAAAGTAAGTGATAACAGGAATGTGAATTAATCACGTAATATATTCATTTATTAAACAGGAATTGAGTTTATTTGTTCCAAAGGAATATCATTCCGTATAATTGTTGGCTGGCAATAGAAGAAATGTGTTTTTTAGAACGTTTCTTCTTGGTTTATATAGTTCTTGTTTTATTCTTCATAAAACTTGCTTATAGTAGTTTAAATTTTAATTTGATTTCCATTTCGAAAAATTTATCGATTATTTCCCCCCGATTAACTGAAGCGGTATTTTGTTAGCACCATATATCAAAAATGGAAAATAAATAAAAAAAAACTTTTAAAAATTCGCTTTTTCAGAGTATTTCAATTTCTCTTATCAAAGCGTTTTCACATTATATTAAAGCATGCCAGTTAAGTATGTTTATTTTCTAATGTTTCTTTAAATCGCTACTCTAAAAAGTAATCTCTAAGTGCGACGATATCTAGTTCGTGGTACGCTCCGTACAGCCATATATACAGAAAACACTAATGAGTCCTAAAAGTTCACAGCACGATGATAAAGCGTTTCTGCAAAAACGAAAAGCACGGCTTCACCAATTATATTCTCTGAATTGTGTAAATCTTTTCTAGCCACATAACCTCTGAAAAGACAGTTGAGTGTGATGATGTACCAACTGCCCTCAACCACAATATTGATTATTTTTCTCTCCCTTTGAAAGAGTCAAACAAATTGTAAGAAAGGAGATTTATTCCCTGCAAGTGGAAGCACCAATAGACATCAGTAACTTCGATTGACACCCTCCCCATGTGATTCACAGGAAGCCTAGGTCTAGGCTCCACCCTATCACCATGGCAACGAAGCTCATGGAAACCACAAATTCCTTCAGACTTAAAAGAAGGAAGTGGTCATCCCCCTTCTTCCCGTAGTTACTGACATCATGGTTAAAGCAATTTTTATTCTTCAGTTATTGTCTCCATTCTCGTTTAAAGGCAAATAACAAATACTTAACAACAATATCTTCTTAAATATTTATGAAACTCTTTCCAAAACAATGAGACTTGGTGGGGAAAGCTAAGAGACGCTAAGCGGCACTTTGAACAACAATACACCATTACCAAAATTTCGATTCAATCTAGGTTAATTATTGGTCTTGGAAGTGCGTTTCGTTAACTTTAGTATTAAGATTCAAGTGGTATCGGAATGCATAATAATAAGTCTTTTAAGATCAAACATCGAAAAAAATGTAGCACACAATAGAAAAAAGGAGATTGGAAATCGTCGTTCTTCACAATGTCGTCTTGTAGTTTTAGATTCAATAAATATCATAGCAAAATACAAGCCAATTTCCTTTATCTTAATTCCTAGCAAAAAATTAACATTAACATACTCAAATATTTAACAGAAAGGTGTTGAAATGTATTTCAGAAAACTGTATTAAAATAGATGTAAGTTACGTATTCATGAAAATATTAATTATCAATCAAAAATGTTTTATATCAATATCATTTCAGTTTTATAGATATAGATACACACACATTTTCCAATTGCAATTCGTTATTTTTGTTCTAATTTATGTATTTTTGCACAAAATTAATAAACCATACCTTCGAAGAAATAGCTATTGACAGAAGGAGCTGAATTACAAAATAAATTATTTAACTTTGTACTGTTTTATCCTGATCTTTCAGTATTCACGAAAAAATAATAAACACATATATATTTTTACGTTAGCATAAATTAAAATAAAATTATAGCTATCTTGTATGATTATCCTAAGATTCCTAAATTTTAATTTATTTATCACAAGCTTATAAAGCAGACATCACGATAATTTTCTGAATAGAAAAATATCTGAATTGAAATTCAGGAAAGTGCCTGCACTTTGAAAGCTTTTAGTTTATTATATTAATTACTAGCCGCCTTCGGCGACCAGCTTGTTCGCCGGAAATATAAATTCAATTGAATCCCTTACGTATAATTTGATATTCATGGTTCCCTTAACAAAGAAATTTTAAACTTCAAATTGTGATAGACATTTTACCCGTTTTCTTTTAGTAGCTGTGCACATGTTCTGTTTATTGTCTACATGAAGATCCCTAATGGAGTCAAGAAACTGTCCGTGTGATGCAACATTTAATTGTAAGTTGTCGGTGCCAACTTCGCTTTCTTATTCCTCGTGCAAAATGCATATTTCATTTTGATATTAAAATGACGAGGCACATATGCTGATAAAAATAATTAAAACATAGCAACAATATTCATTCAGCTTAAACTTATTTACTATCTTAGAGGACGTTGTTTACAGATTTCCAGAAAAACTGGTGAAATAAAAAAAAAGAAAGAAAATTCTTTAGGATATTGTCTTTGCTTTAAACAATGGAAGAGAAATACGCAAATAAATATTTGTTTAAACAATGAAAACGTTTTGAATTTCATTGCAACAATAAAAAGTATTGGTCTAAATTATGCATGAAAATATATTTAAAAATTCATTAAAATTAGAGAAAAAGTAGTACAGCAACTTAGTTCATATCATTGATAAGGTAAGTTTTTGCACTTTCAGATAGCGTCAAAACAATTTTTGTGCTATAATATTTTTGGAAGTTATAATTGAAAAATGTCAAAACTTCGCTTAATTTTTAATTAATTAAAATTCTAACTAAAATTTTAAAAAATGGCTCTGAGGTGCACATTATCTCTCTCCAAAGTATGTTTGTGCCAAATTCCGTAGCTCTAGGTCCAGCGGTCTGCCCTGTAGAGCGCCTATACACACAGAAACACACATTCTTCTTTATTATTAGTAGAGATGTCGGTTTTAAGTAACCCAAAATCTTTCCTAAACTAAAATTGATCTTAGATACATTTTTATTAGCTTCTTCTGGATACTGAAGTATTAACCACAAGAAAATTATTTTGAATAGTGCGTAAACATTAACTATCTTTGACTGAAAAATATGAATATCTGAACATTGAAAAATAAAAAAACAACAAACAAGCAAAGAAATTGATTTCCCAAAGGTAAAATATTAAAATATTCGAAATAAAGTTATCTAGAAGATTGCATTTGCTCTCACAACACGAACCGTTTCAAACTTATACAGAATTTTTATTTATCTTTTATCAGACAAGAAAAGTACTACATTATATGAAACAGAGGTGTGCGGAGTATCACTTCGACTTGATAATCTGCCCAGGTAGCAAAACGTGTTGCCCGATATTCTACAATATTTTTCGATAATATTGTACAATATTGTTCGATAATATTGTACAATATTGTTCGATAATATTGTACAATATTGTTCGATAATATTGTACAATATTTTTCTATAATATTGTACAATATTGTTCGATAATATTGTACAATATTGTTCGATAATATTGTACAAGATTATACTATATTGCGAATAGTTTTCAATATTATAAAATATCTTTGTGCTACTGGGGTCGCAATGCGTGTTATTCCTTGGGAACCCTTACTATCCTTAGGAAGCAATAAATGTACGAAACAAACATCCGTCTTTCTTTCCGCAGTGATATTCGGGCGATATAAATCATTCCGTACTCGGTTTTGAGACAGGTAGGATAGAAATACGTGTAGGGGTCTCAGGTAGAGGAAGAAAAAACTGAATTTCATTTCCGATTACGACGAGGAATTATAGAATTTCCTCTCCTAACTGACGTGTCCTCTGATGCAGCAATCCTGTCGTTCTGGAGACCTGCAGCACATGACTGTTTTAAAAATTCATCCCACTGGTTTTTTAGACAGATACATGCCGTGTTTCAGACAGATATATGCTTTCTGCCTTTCTTTTCGGAATTTTGTATCGCTTTAAGGCTTTTGTTTAATACATTTTTTATCTATCCGGGTAAGGATGATTTATCATTTTTTGATGCCTTGGCATGTTTGGACTGTGTAAAATGAGCAAAAACGATAGAAAAGTTCAAGTTAAACTACTGAGCCACACTTTTCCCTAGTTTCGATATGAAATCAGTTGTTATTTTAATTTTTAAAAGTATTTTTTTCCTCCTTTGCGTTTTATTTTAATTCGAAGGAAAAGATTGCGTTTCTTTCATTAATACCTGTTTGGAATCTATATGAGGGTTATCATGAATGCGCCGCTTAATATTGAGCCACTGTTATATGAGGAGGAATAAACACGATGGAACTCAACTCAGACTTTAACCTATGATGGCAGATTTACCATGCTCCAGGCTTATAATAAACAACCACAACCTCCAATGAATAACAAAAATTAATGAAATTCATATTCATAGCTGTAGGTGCTTAGCATTCAAAATTTTTGCTCTCAAACATCACAAGGAAAAATAATAAAAATTACAGTGATCATAAACTAAAGGCTTCCACGAGTCCTCATAAAGTATTTCATAAATACACCCTCACATTTATTTGAAATTATTACATATTCATGAGATTTTCATAAAAAAGAAGCTTTCATGTTTTAAGACCAAACTGTTTAAGGCAATTCAAATGAAACTACAAAACTAAGAAAAAACATTTAAAGGAAATGAAATAATTTCAAATTAAATTTCATGGATAATTGATGCACGCGAAGAGGAGACAGGCAGCTAACAGTATATGAGAATTAAGAATATTTTTCACTGTATTGTCACTTGTAAATCCATGCCACAGAAATATTTATTAGCAAGGCAATATATTTTTATCAATCATGAGATTCAATGAAATAAATATCGATGATTAACTGCAAACATTCCGAAATAAGAATGACCAACTAGATAAATCTTGAATAATAACGGAAGGACTAAAATAATACCTGAAAAAATTTGACCTGCTTCGACACAAGAGATTCCATCATAATATAAACATGAAAAGAATTTTAGAAAAGGCTAATGAAACATTTAAATAACCAAGTGCAAACTTGATAATTTAATTTTAAATCAATTTTTATGATAAATAAGATAAAATGAAATACGATGCTTTATACAACGGCTAATCTGTACGAAATGAAAGTTGTATACTAAATTAAAATCCTGAGCAATTTTATGATATAGTTAATGTTCTCCCCGAACATATTATCTCATAAATAGCTTAAATAAAAAAATAGCTTGAAGCAAATAAAAACAATTTCATCAAGAAAAGTGCAATTAATAAAATAAGCTCAGCTTAATAAAATAATAAGAAAGTAGGCAAGCTGGTTGACTCAACTTTAAGCTCAAGTTAAACCTTATAAAAATTAATCAATGAGATAGTTAATTCTTCTGTAGTCTAACCGGAAATTTGCCTTTCGAGATCCTTCGAGCTCGTAGAATCGCTCATTAGCATACATTAATGATTCCAGGAGTTCCGATACTGTTTACAAAGGCATGCCTCTTGAAGGAGGGTAATGTCCGTAGGGGCTTCGCAAACAATGTCCTCCTTGCCACATTTAAAAAATCACGCATATGCTTGCGAAACCGTATTGTCCATAGACCTTTCAAGACAAAACAAGTTTTTCATATTAAATTGGTACTTTTCTCGTAAATAAACTTTCAAGGAACACTTAATTTCAACAAAATGTTAAATGGAGTCGCCAAAATTTTATTTATCGAATAATCTTTCAGCCAAACATCGTCGATTTTCACATTTGGAAGTCGTCCACAGTAATAATTGAAATTCATATTCAAACCAGCCTAATTTTTATTATAGAAATATAGAATGACATTTTTGCTGTAAAAATATAAAGGAAGCTTCTAAATTTAGGTATCCTCCAAGGAAGTATGTGTATCCCTCAACAAACTGTTTAATTAAAATTAAATTTTCCGTCTGAAGAAAAACAGTCTGGAATTTTTATTTCTTCCGATAGAACGGTATTTTCTGTGTCTGACTATTATTCCATAGGGTACATACAGCAAAACATACAGAAATGAGAAATTTGAAAAAACAAAATGTATAATCCTATCAGTTGAAGCGCAGAATTTCAACAAGATTTTGAATGTAAAGGAGGTGATTTTCGATAGAATCGCCGATACAAATGAGCCTAGTCTTCAAGGAGACATTAGACTTGTTGAAGAACTTTCCTTTCTTAAATACATATTTTGTTAAATCCTTTATTAAATAATATTCAAACAACAAGAGTTCTTGCAAAATTATGTCAAATCTAAATTGTGAAAAATCACATCACTTACAGTAGTTCCTGTTTATATCCCTTTAATATTTAAATGTCATTTACCCTTGATTAACTGTAATTATTTTTACTTCTATTGGGAACTGCTGAACGTGAGCTAGAAGGCAATATTCACAGGGATGTTAGTTATAGCCAATGCTTAACGTCATTCTGAACTTGGCTTACGTTTCGTGACGAATAATAAAGTATTTTCCAAAAACATCATGAATTTAGGATTTTTCTTGAAGATACGACGACTTTCTTTAAATTTGAAAAAGAAGTCGAATATGGGATTTTATTCAGTTTAGTTGCGAGTTACTAGTTGTTAACTGGAAATCAGAAAATAAACTTTACTTCATAGAGCTATTAAGGGTCTTATTTTGACAGCTATGATTGTGTTTAGTTAAACTCGAATTATTTATCTTTTTATTAATGGTTTATTGTTGTTGAGAAGCATATGACAAATTTACGTCGTCTTAAACATCTGACTGTGGGAATAAATGTGTATTCCCTCGGTTCAGAACGGTTTCTAGACTTGTTTAAATTTTATTTTACTGGAAGTCACGGTCATTTTACGCTTTGACAGAATGCAAAGCTATGCGTTTCTGAGAGTTAAAGTGTCCCTGTATCATTGTATTATCATCGTGAAAGCTACAAATATTAATTATTAATAAAAATACCTTTAAATACATTCCAATTCTCATTAGAATATTAATTAAGGAAAGATTATACCTAGAAAACTGTCGATATGTTCTAATAAGTTGCAAGTCCCAGAAATTTCAAAGGTGCAGAAACTTCGTTAATATAAAATTACAAAATTTAATATGTATCAAAAAGAAAATTTCTTGGCTTGCAGAGGATTCAAATTACTTAATTTTCACGTTGTGAATGTATTCCATTAGCTCTAAGAAGAATAAATGCCCATTAATAGGTAACACAAGGAAACCTATAATACGTTTCTATATTGACGGCGGTTCAATTTTGTATAAATAGTAAGCATGCAATTAATTATTGAAAAATTTTAACATGCTTCTCTTATAAATATTCCGAACATACTGATATTCTGTTTCTTTAAAGAAACAGTAAAGGCCTGATAAATAAGGTTAATTTTAATTATTCTCATAAATTTTAAACTCTGAAAAAGTATTTGCTGCAGAGAACAAAATTTGATTTTAAAGCTTCGCAACATGTAAACCATCACCGGGACCCTGAAACGTAACTTTTTTTCGTGACAAAATTTACTTCCCCACAGTTAACATCCTTGAATAACACCGTTCGGTTCACATGAAGAAGGGCATTGACAGAAAGCATTTGCCAATACAAAAGTTGCCAAGTTGATAAACCTTGTCGACAAACTAGTCCTGATCGATCACCTATTGTTCTTCTTGTCAAGCTTCTTGACCTCAGAGCCCCCCAAGGTCAACATCTAAGCATCATGCCGTCCATTTTCATTGCATTCTTTCGCGCGCGACTGGAGGCAAATTGATTAATCCACTGGTGTGCAATCCCTTGAGACATTTGCTTCGCCTCTTTGCTGGTAATTTATGATTATTTGCTACGCATTGTTGCTTCTTTGTTTATCGTCGAGCTCTTGTAACCAGATATTTTCACCCTTGGAGAGGATATTACGCAACCTCAAGAGGTTTCAAAACGTTTTGCTTAGCGGGCAGGAACATTCAAAGACCGTTTCCAGAAGAAAGGTTTTGTATTTTCTTTTCCTCGGATTTCCGATGCTTTTTGTGCTAGCAAGTGCAGTAAATTTCACAAATATATTTAAAAAAGAAATTCGCTTTGACCGTGTAGGGTTAGAATAACAGCTAAGAGATTTCTCTTTCGTGAATAACCAGAGAAAAATAAAAGGATGTTTAGGAAATCATAAAAAAATGCATTTCAAGCCTTTGAAGAGGGGTGTATTTTGTTTCTTAGCTGTTTTTACAAGAGTTATAATTTTGAAAATTTAATTTTACTAAAATTAAAGAAATATGTTTGCTTTAAAAACTAGCGAACTCATATTTAGTTCCGAGAATAGGCAAAGAAACTTTATTAAATATAATAACTGAAATATTATTTTAATGAAATTTCCCTGCTAGTGGCATTCCCAATACTATATGAAGCAGTTGTGTGGCAAAAATAATAAACCTGTCTATCAGTATTTTGAATAAAATTTTCTCATTTGAAGAAAAGTTGAATAGTTTACAAATTCAATTAAAGTCTAATAAAATTTATACTTTCGATATTAAATTTATCGAAATCAAATTGCAAAAGTTTCAGAAAGGATTAGCTCAAGTATACATTACCTAAAGAATCCAATAAAGCCCAAAGTTATAATAAAAATATTTAAAAATATATTAAATAAACTAATCGAAATTTAATAAATAAGCTATATTTTAATTAAAGTATATAAACGATTTTTTTAAGAAAACTTCCTTTAGTTTTTAAGTCTCTCTGATTATCTGTAACTAGCACAGAGGTATATTTTAAGTGCTCGAAAAGCCAGATGTACACTTTAAAAAAAACTTGATAAAATCTAAATGGTTCAAAGAAAATTTAACTTTGAAAGTTCTTATTTATTACAACATTTTTATCAATTACAACGTTTCTGTAGAGAACATCGATATTTAAGAAGAATCAATTTGTTACGAAATTTCTGAAAAAATCTAAATATTTGTGTTTTTTTAAATTTTGTTTTGGTAATAACTCAAAAACTGGTATTAAAGTAGATATTAAATAGTCAGTTAAAGCGCAAACAACAGACAAACAAGGGGAGGACACGACTATTAAAATTCATTCGACTTGATTTACTAGTACACCTTTAGGTGTTCATCGATTATTATATTAAAACGCAATAACCAGCAAATTCTGAAAAGAAAAGCCTTCAAACCTTAAACACAACTTATATGGCATTTAGTTATCTATATCGTTCAGCAGAAAAGCAGTAAGGGTAGTGGCGTACTCCTCTACCCATGGGGTGGTCAGGGTTCTATCCCGCATGCATTTTTTAATTTATATTTGAAAATAATTTTTGAAATGAATAATTTCAAACTAAATTAATAATTTACAAATATTTTAATTAAAATATTCAGAATTTGTTATGCATAAAATAACAAGACATTCATATGTTACTTGGATTATAGTTAAAATATAATTTTCAAACAGTTAAATAATCAAAAATACAATTTTAATTGTGATAAATAATAACCATAGCTAAATAATAACTATAGCAGAAGGTTTTATTATTCGCAAATTTTAGAAAAGTTTCTACGTGCATTAATTTTTAAGTGATACAAGATTCAAAATGATAATTACCATAAAATCATTAGAAACAGAAAAATATTTTGATATCTTCGCACAATTAGTAAATTACGATTTTGCGCAAGAGCACAGTTTCTTTAGGATATCTGTTGGCAAACAAACTTCAAATTTACGACAATCTGTCTATAGTTAAACAGTTGCTCTCTACTATTTTCAGGTCAAAACCATTCCCGTAAAGTTCGAAAGAAAAAAGAAGATTTTGAAACAATTTTAATCCAATAATTCAAAAAATTTAATTACTTTTTATTGATAAAAGTAATTATAATCATTATTATTGCCATTGAAGATTTTATAATTATTCAACTGTTTGAAAATTAAATTTTAATTGCTATTAAAGTATCATATGAATGAAAAGTTATTTTGCGTCAGTAAGTTCATCAAAAAGTAATATCAGAGGGATGTTCAAAAGTTATATCAGAGTGCATTATATTCTTCGTTTAAAGTTTTATAGAAATATTTTAAATTTAATATTTAAACGCCCAAGCTCAAAAGATAATGATGCATTTATTATTTAATTATTTCCACTGGACCGCATGGATGAATATAAATTTATTTTTATCGCAATAAATTATAAGAATGAGAGTGGAAGTTGCTGCGAAATATTTGCAGAACTCGATTACCTTACAAAAAAAGCGTAATTTTGACGTATTTTTGTTAAAAGAAAATCAAAACAAAAACATATCTTATGAATGAAATCGAATTTATTATGCAAATTTTCAAGCTATTACAGCAATATTTTTCATAATATCTGCAAGATTATAGGCAGAGTTTACAGTTTAAATAAAATAGACATAACATAATAAAAAAAAATTGGTTATTAGTGAACAAAACAAAGCAAGGTACTTACCGCATGCTCCTAAACACTTCACCTTCAGAATTTATCCTCAAAAATGTATTAGGTGTAGTAGCTTGATGAAAATATGCTGTTTTCTCGTTCGCAAAAAAAGTATCAGGCACCCAAATAAGATCTGCTACTTCTGCTCCTACTGTTAAACTGTCCAGGCCAGGTCGAGCTATGAATGCCAATCGATCGTCTTTCCAAGACTGACGAAAATAAAAATCGAGGGTGAAATCCTGAAAAACAAGACGTTTACTTTTACTACCTTTTTAACATAAAGTACAAAAAAGTGAGATTTTTATTTTAATATTCTAATGAAAACTATGTATAATACTAACTAACAGGGCACCATTTTAACTGTAAGGTAAGGTTGCTCAAGTCGTACCGATGCCATTCTGACTTTCGAGTTGCCGTCGAATTAGCAACGCTGACGGCAGTGCGATGACTACTAACATCAACGATGTTAATTCCATTAATTTCGAACTGAGCTTCGATGCGTTACAACCTAATCTCGAAGTAAAGTAAGTTTCCGGTAATTTTCTTATAGTTTTCGTGTTTATTTCTTAAGACCCAGAGCAATAAATATTATAAATAAAATGTTGTTATTTCTTAGGGTATTATTCTGTTCGATTAGAATAATTCATTTTATGTTACTATGGCGCTCTGGTTCAATTCATTCTTTTATAATGATTATTTAAAAGATTACACGTGGCGCTGCTTAAGTCGTACCTAAAACGATGCCCAAGTCGTACCAGGTAATGTTTAGGATCTGTTGTACATTTAAAGATACATATCAGTTTTAGAAAGAGAATATTGTCCTTTTTAGTATTTAATGTTAAATGTGCTTTTCTAACTTTTAGGCAGGGTCCATAAATGTGAGAAAACGCACAGATAATACTTAGGGACAAAAATATATAGATGAGGCGTTATGAAAATTATCCAATGGCGATATAGGCTTCAAAGAAAGTATAATATTCCGAAATCGAAACTGCGACGCATCTTCTAGAACTAAATAAACATTATGAACTTGAAAAATAGAAAAATTTGACCAAGAATTAACTCAAAACCGAATCGTTTACTCGAAGAATAGTAATACAAGGTGTTTTTGCTTCATTTTCTTCCAAGCTACGACTTAGGACATAGGTGGTACGACTTAAGAACCGGTATCCTAATTCATACCGAGGTTATTAAATTAAAATTTATTTATTTCCTTCGACATAGTACATGTATTTTGAACTTTCTTGTAATAAATATGTGCAATATACAGAGAAGTTGTGAATAATGGAAATTTTAATCCTTTATTTAGTAAAACCTGCAATTAACTTTTTCCTTAGTGGGTATGACTTAAGCAACCTTATACTATGAAATTGGACACTTCCAAAACATAATTAATTACAAATAGATCTTTAATTAATTCAAAACATAAACTAAATTTTATGCATTAAATGATGGTGATTAGAAATTCTTAATAGAGATTCAGCAACAATATATATAAACATTACAATTTTCGGATGCATTTTAACCAAATCAAGTATAACTTAATCATTTAGTACTGAATGCAGTGAAATACATTCAGTGTAAAAATTACAATTTTAGTTTAAATTTCGAAAACTGTAATTATGTGAAACATTCCAGTTCCAACAAACAGTAAAAATAAAGCAAAGTATAAAGAAAAAATTTCCAACGTACAGCTATAACAAATGAAATCACAGTGATAACTAACGTCGATTCTATGTATAAAAAATACAAACAATACTTTGGTCAACGTAAATTTCATAAACTTGCAGTTTTATAGTACAAGGTCTAATGGAAGACAATGTGCGCAAGCGTTGTTCAACAATATTTTTCATAACCACATTTAAGATTAAGATAATTAAGATTTAAAAGAAGTAAAATGCTTAGACATATTTTGAAGACAAATGTTCATGCTCAGAATCAAATTTAACCAATTAAATATTACCTTCTCCATAATTTAAACTATAAGCCTAAGGCAGAGTAAAATATATTCATTTTGATTTTGGGGGGATTTAATTTGAAACATATTTCATCGGCAATTTGGAATCATACAGATGGTAGAAGTTCAAATTATCTAAATTGATAGTTAAAATATGAAACAACGTTATTTATTTTAATATTCTTTCATAACTAAAATATATTGTTTCAAAGCCCAAATTATGAGTTTTAAAAGCTTTCTTTTGCGATGCGCAAAACTTAACTTTTAAAACCTTGCAGGGGGGAAAATGGTGAAAACGAGAAAAAAAATTACCAATGGATCCATGCATAAGGTCAAACAGAAACGACCATTTTTAATTCCCTTCTTTTCACATAATATCTAGCTGCCTTTTTACTTAAGCACATAAAAGTTACTGTTAAAAATTATGTTGCGTAGAGAATTAACATAATAAGTGACTTCTATTGTCTGTCTCTGTATTTAGAATTAGAAAGATGGGAAAATCTGGCGCACCCTTTATGGTCATCCTGTAATCTGTTGCTTTCATTTGCATTTAAAATCCATTATAATGCTTAACTTTGTTGTATCTTCACTTTAAAGGAGAAGGAAAATTAATCCAAGCCATCAATCACGAACCTTTAAAATCCCAATAGTATTGCTTTTACATTCGATTCGCTTATCAGTTATTACAGTTTGTGTTAGTACAAGTGAATTGAGTCATTTAATTTTCGGTGTTTGAATTGATACAGTTACAAATCATGCTAAAGTAACTTCCTAATGACTCTAGCCAAATGTCGCTAGACAGTGCATTCTTAATGGTTTTACACTGGCTCAGAGCCACCATTCAAGGAAGATAGCTTTTGTGTAAAAGCGATTAAAAGATTTATTTATTCAACTTATGCTAATCTAATTGCGTCGGTAAAGAAGGTTCATCCGCCCTTTGTTTTTCTCTTTCATATAATCAATAATTTGTGTATTTTATTTTTTGTGTTGACTCAGAATCTCGAATTAATACATAAATTTGACCTTTAAGCCGAGCATTTTTCTATTGAAATGCTGAAATTACCTTTTAAGTTTTTGCTTCTTAGTGGTTATTGTAATAAATGAGCTGACAATAAAATCACAATGAGTAATTTTTCGATTCAGAATAAAAATGAGTACTGTCTTGATTCAAAGTTATGTAAACATTTTAATTAAAATTTTACATATAATATGGTTTGTGATAAAACTTGATTTTTTTCAATGACTAATAAATAAGTGAAGTAAATACAAAGTAGACTTAATATACATTGTATATAATTGCATAACTGTCAAATCGTCTATTCGTATAGGATCCTATTACAAGCGTTGTGTCATTTAACCCAAATATGACAATATAAGGGCGAAATATTTATTGCAAAATATTTTTGCCAATCAGTGTTTCATAATAGGGCACTGTTACACTGTTGAAAGAAATGACAGCAAATTGTCAGTGAACTAGAAGAATTGAACACGTTTGTGAATCAGAGTGATAGAAACCTATATTTCAGTAGTGAAAGTCTGTTTTCTATGTTTTAATGATGCAGCAGTATTTCTTAGTCTGTGGGTCGTGATCTGATGTGATTTTATTAGGTCTGAAAAACATCTACAGTTCCTCCTTTCAGATTATTAAATAACTAAAAACAAAAGTAGCTCAAAAATTAATTTGGAATAATATGTTTTATTAAAATTCGTTGAACGAATGTTTTAAATTTAATTTCCTTTTTAGTAATTATTTACTAATGATTGTTTTCTAATTAACTTTTCAGTTTGTTGATCTGACATTTTTTGACACGAAAATCTCGTCGAAATTTTTTTTCAGCTAAAAATAAGCTATGAGTGGAAAAGTTAAATAAGCCTTAACTTTTACTATAATATGATAACCATCTTTTAATTTCGAAAAAAGTGCCAATTACACAAATTATATCAATATAGTAGTACTATTTTTAAGGATACCTGGCGATTATGAAGACTCGTGGGTTGGTCTAAGAAGTCCAAACCCACGAAGAATTTCCAATCCAGCATGTTGTAGCTCAGTTATAGAAGTATTCGACAAAATTTTCAAACTATTGACATTTTGACTTTTTATGCAAAGTAATATTGCGATCAGGCATAAAAAATCTTATCATGAAACCACAAAAGGTGAGACAATATCAGTCTCAATTCCATTTTCCATGCAAAAGCAATAATTTTTTAAAACTATGATTAAATCAAGAGTTAGAGAAAAAAAAATCTAACAAAAGCAACAAGTAATAACATCAAATAACTAATTTTTAATTTAATCCCAAAAGGTTTCATATCAATATATAATATTTAAATTTTTGAGTATATATGTAAATAAAGCATTTTATTTGGATTTTTAAAATTTAAAGATATGTGTTGAAATTTCGATACAAAATAATTTAATAAAAGCAGCAAGCACTTCTTTAAAACTGATTTGATTTCAAATTACATAAATTTAATAATATTAGTTTTTAGAAACACACTATTATTAGTATGCGTGAAAGGAGTTTTTTATTTAAATTATTTTCTACTCTTTAAACCTATATATTTAATTGATTATTATAAGTAATCATCTTGACGTCAATTTATCAACTCACGCACTCTTTTGTATAAATAAATATATAAATGCATAGAACGTTTCAAACACTTATAACAATGATAAATTTACTAGCAAGAAAATTTTATCGTTCCATACGAACAGAAAGTATTTGAAAAAATCAAAAGAAGTCACATGATGTAAAATAATAAAACTTCAAATAAATATCGCTCAGTTGCTTTTATTTAGACCTTAAAACTGGAAAATAATAATAAAAAATTGAATTTTCTTTGAATGTTAAGTAATTCCTTTAAACAGAGAAAATACATGATTATATATCCGTGTTGAAATTACAATTCTGCTGTAACACTGCGCATTAAGACTTACCTACATAGTACGAAAATTCATACAAAAAAGAAATTCAAGAAACCTGTATCAAATTATTTAACTTTAATCCCTTGAGGGCTATCTGAATCTGATTTCAAAGAAAGCTTCTTGGTTCAGTCTGATTTCGGCAAAGGAAATTTTATTGATATTTATTGAATCATTAGGAACTTTTTAGCTGAAGTACTTACATTTTTAGATGGTTGGTAAGCTTATCCTGATTTTTTTCACGGCATCAGATGATTCGCCAATGATTTTTGCAAGAATCCCTTTATATAAGAAGCTTTTCTTACACTGGTTCAATTCCTTAGAAATAGGGAAAATGAAGCACGAGAATAAAGAAGAGTCTTAGCTCTGGAAATTAATATATTAAAGAAACATGAGCTTCACACCAAGAAAAATTACAAGTATGCAAAAGCAGTCTATTTAACCCTTCCAAGGCATCGAAAAATCATTGTGTGTACCTATGTAAAATGATTAATCAGGTTTGAAAGAGTTAATTTGAATGATGGTGTAGATTTTACTGTTGTCATTTGTTTGGAAATTTATCATAGAGAGAGATAAAACTGAACTGATATTTTCAGGTGTATTTTTCAACATCATTAAATCGACATCGAGCAAATAAATGAAAATTAGTTGCTTGGAACCACAATCATTAGATTTGAACATTTTTTTTGACTATTTATATTTCTATAAATGGCTTCCATAAACATTTTTTAAAAAATCATGCTAATTCTTTAAGTTGGTGTAATAATCCAAAGAAATCCTATAAAAATCGGCTTATCTCTCTTAGAAGTGCACATGGCATAATAAGATATGGAAAATCAATATTTCTGAAACAAATGGGAATCATGTTTTTACGTATAGTATTTTTGAAATACATTTATTTAAAATATAGATAGTGTCCTCGTATATAAATTTAGGAAATTCCAACACAGACAGATTTTTAACCATTGAAATCAAAGTTAATTTCGCTAATAAGTTAAAAACTTTTCCGATTCTTTCATTGGGTTAACATATTTTGTAGTTATTTTAAAAGATCTTTTGATGACACGACAAAATAACTTAGGAAGGACTTTCAAGAATATAGGGTTTATTTAGTAATTTTTCCTTTAACAGATATCTGGGACGACTGATATGAATTCGGGCATATTCCTTAATCACGTATCTCTACACTACCCTTGAAGGTTTGAATTTATTAAAAAGCTAATATATCCATTGAAATAAAATATTTCATTTCTTCCCTCTGATTTGCTTGAATTTAGGTGACAAATTGGACTAAATCTTTTGAGATAATCTGAATATTTTCTCATTTTATTCTTTTGCATTCTTAAGATCTATTTCAAATAACAGGAAAAATCTTAATGCAAACTCGTTTTTTACATTCAACTTTTTCAGTTTTATTTTAATCCCATGTAATGTCAGTGATAATTATTTTATTTCTAAGTAAATTTGTGATGTGTTAAAAACTAACTTAAATGTTTCGCAAATTTGCACACATTTTGCCAACAAATAATTCTTTAGAAGGATATTTGAAAGAGGAATCATGAAAAATAAAAGTGTAAACTGAAATAAATATTTGCTGACATAGACAGGCGATACAAATGTTTAATATTTTAAGTGAGATGTACTTAACACATTTACTTTGCTACTGTGTTTTGATCGCATACTCCACATCAATTTTCCAATACAAATATATAGGATACTCTGTTTAGCTTAGCAAGTATTGTGTAAGCAGTAAAAGTTAAAACTTAAGTTGCTTTTAAAAATTATTTTATTTTTTTCTAGTTGGACTGAATAATTTAAATAAATGCTGCTACTTTTTTCATAGACTTATCGCTTTCATAGACTTTGAATTCATTTTTACAGACTCCGTTTTTTTCCTTTGGTCAAAATACGTGATAGTTTTATTGAGAATGTACTTTATCTAACCGTCGCAGAAAGAGTTTAGGTTTTCAGCTGGCAATTCTTTCATAAGTACTCCCAAAGCAAATATTGAGAATTACGGTACCCCTCTTTTAGTGTTGGAAAGTTAGCAAATTTCTGAAATTAATTTGTGTTTCATGAAAATGTATAGTTATTTAAAATTTTATAGGTAACTACAGTTAATTCATTTTCTTTACAGAGAAAATTAACGAACAATTATTATTTTCTCAGAGTAAAAATACACTGATGTGTAAAAATAAAGGACCGTTTCGTAAAATTAGAGAAATTTGCAATTTATACGAAATCTATGGTTCGAAATCAGTTGCGAAGAATTGTGTAACATACAATAGAGTATCATACATATTTTACAGTGAATATTTGGTCACGTGGGCAATTAGGGGTCGACCAGAAAGTGATGAAGACGGAAAGGGGTTGCGATTCATACCGTTTCACAGAAAGCGATAAAGTGATGAAACTTTCACTAATGGACATGTTTGGTGTGCATAATATTTATATGCATTTTCGTAAATATAGCACAAATATTCGGGAGAATATAAAGGTTTCTTTAAAAAAACCAAAATTTTCCCTTATGTTTTTTGCCCTTCACTTATTCCCTTATGTCTTTTATTCAAATTATACGAAACTTGCAGAACACTCGACAATATGTTACAGAAGTATTGTATTAAAATTTTTAATAAATACGTTGAATAGTAGAGAAAATATGAGTGTTTGTACTAAATAATTGTTTCCTGCGCATGTGAGAGATGCAGCGGAACTTTTCTTTTATAACTTCAAATCCAGGTAGCCAGGTATATAGAACTTATAAAAAAATTCCAGTTAAATCCCGCTAAAGTTCGGAAAACTGTCGGCATTTCAGTGAGGTGAATTTAAATTTCTCTTTAAGAGAATCTAAGTGAAATCACTGAAATTCCAATATCAGCCTATATTTTTACGGGATTCATCGAGAATTCTTTATAAGTTGCTCTATATATCTGGCTTTGAAGTTATCAAAGAAATGAAACGGTCTTAATCGAAAAATCAACATTGAAGTCTAAAAAAGTTTAATTGAAAGCCATATAAAATACCACAGATGTCCAATGTCAGAATCTAAGCTTCGAATTTGAGGATAGTAAAGGATTCCTCTAAAGATCCGTTACGTATATGAAACCTTTATGTATACTGTCGTCAGTCATACTACAGCCGCATTTGGATGTAGTGAGGAATTGTTTGGAGAATTGATTCAAAATTGAAATTAATCACCAACACTCTTCTAGATGCTTCAGAAAGGGAGTTCAATCTAATAAATAAAACCAGCCGTCCCTGGATATCAAGACTTTATTTAGCTTATCGTTGAAAGAACGGTTGTAAAAGTTTGTAATCAGTCATTTATCTTCCTATTAAGTGTGTAAGAATTTTTGGAAACAAAAATAATTATTTGGCATTAATCATGAGGCTCGAAAAGTAAGCTATACATGGCTCATATTCATAAGGTTAAAAGCAGTTATCATTAGATTTTAGATGTATGTAAATAAAAGAGGATCCATATGCAAATCAGATCTCATGTTCAAGTCTTTCTTTTCAGACACATTTATCAACATCGAAAAAATACTTCTTAAACAATCTCTTGGAACGCTGTTTTTAGTAAATTAATATCGTTAAAATTCTCCAAATATTTTTATTACATTGAATTTATTTTTATTTATCAATTATCGATGCCTAATTTTCTTATTTATTTCCCAATTCCGAAATGGCGATAAAAAAAATTAGACTAAAGTAAAACTATAAACAAGAACTAATAAAAGTGTTGGAACGCAACTCCAATAAATGCTATTATTAATTTCCTTATAAACTCATTGACTTTTCAATCTAAATGTTTGATTTGTTGAATTTTACTTACTTAATGAAACATTTTTGAAGAAGCAAAGTTAGGATTACTTAATCCGTGATTTGATTGCGAAGATTCAGAAATGTTATACATATGTGAAAGTTTCAAAAGGCACATTCCATATGAAATCCCAAAGAATGGTGTTCGTTTCATTCGCTTGACTGAGTTTCCAGAAATATGGCCACACACACTCTTTCGCACAGTATGCATCAATAAACATTTAGTATAAGAATTTATATGCATGTTTTCTACCATATCCAGTACAAAATATCATCGCATTCCATCAAATGGCGGATATTTCAGTACATAATATCATCGCTTTTTAAGCAAAGAATATTCTTGATAATTTCCGAAAATTGTATTTAAAAGAGGAGCATTTTTTCAACATTCCTTTCTTTCATACATCAGAATCAAGCAAGTGATTTGTACATCAGCCGATAAGTTTTTACTCAAAAGTGTGCTTTTTCAAGTATTCAGTTCTCTATGGCGCTTCTGAATAATGTAATCAATTTTAGAATTCAGTAATTCGCATTCCTACCACCCATTTCAAATACTTAGATGTAGAAAATACTAGAAGACTTCAAATTGCTAATTCTGGTGAAAAGTTAGCGAATTTCTGACAAAAATAATGAGCTATATTTACCAATTACATAAAATATCTCGATATACATCAGACAGAGTAAACAATGAAACCTCTTAAGAATTGCGAATTATTATTTAAGAGACCAATTGTCAAATCCTGTATCCAGCTCCAATATGTTTAAAATATTTTTAATGGAAAACCACAAAGAAAATCAAGCATTAACCTTCCATCGGGAGAGTCTAATCTGCGAGATGAATCACCCATATTTTTTTGTACCGAGAAAGGGGCTGGAACTCTAGTAGCTTCCTGGCGCTCTCACAGTAGGGTATCGTGGTTTCTTCTCTAGTGCAGTTTTGATGTACGTGAGGGGCACGTTAATCTGGTAGATGAATTGAGCCCGATTACGTTTGTAGTTTTGATTTCCAAATTTTTCTCAATATTTCTTTTTATATACCTGCAAAAATTTGTTTACCTGTGTACCAGTCCTTAATTCAATGACATTGATCGTTATTTCCAATACATTGTTTCAAAAATGTCGAATTATTTCAGGCTATCACGGACAACAGCTGTCATTGCTAAGGAACCTGACGGAAAAATAAACGTCAACCCTCTCCTAAATTCCTGCACAATTTGTTCGTTGAAATTGCAGGGAAATACTAAAGAGTTATTTAAAAACGCAAATATAGCTTTGTAAGACCGAATAGTTCATTTTGACAATTTTTTCCTTAAAGTTAAGCAAAAATTTAACTTTTAATCTCCCAGATTAGTTGCGCCTGGACGTGCTAGCATTTGTATTGAGCACGACCGAATGTTAAAACGGAGCATAAAAGCTTATTTTTCTTTAAAATCAAATCGACGTCACTTTTTATCTTCTCCCAATTCATAAATCGAACTACTAAATTTTTGATTGTTATAAAAATACTACAAACTACTTTAAAAGTATTTCTAAACAAATGAAAAACTTGGAAAATAAGAACAATAATAAATAAGAAAATATTCAAGTTTCATTATTGTTTGTGAAATACTCCAATATGTACTTCAATACCTACTCCGAGAATGCAAATTTCAATATGTATTCACATCGTGCAAATATATACCCATGATTGATTATACTCATTTATACACAAAAATTGCAGCAAATACTTGAAATACTACATTTTTGTCTACTTTATTTATTATGTTTTTCTTTTACAATTAACTGCTGACTACTCACATAATAGGCATTAAAAAAATATTTGGAAACATTTTAATAGCCAAAATATGTGGAACAATATTTTTCAATGAAGAGGCCAATATTCTTAACACTGGATACAATAATAGCAATGTTGTTGTGTTCCTTTTGTTACTTAGGTATATCAGGAACCCATTGCCAAAGTCCTATTTCAGAGACAACATAAATAGGGAAAATCTGTTCGACCTAAGAAAAATTTCCCGAACTTTCTTTCCAAATATCATATGAATACATACTAATACATTTATAAATTAGTATCTTTTATACAAATGAGGAAAAACAGAACATTTGGGCCACAAATAAACGATTTTTAAACAGAGAGATATTACGTTGACAACTTTTAAACCATATCCTTCAGAAAAAATAAACGGAGAGATCTTTTATAAGCTGATTCAGGAGCACACACATTTTCTAGAAATGAATAAAAAATGATATCTCGAACTATGTCCTAAAAAGCGGAAATATTTTTAAATATATATATTTAAAATTCTTCCGGTGCCCTCCTAGTAGATCTCCTCATTCCTCTGAAAAGTATAAATGTAGTTAATTTTACCCATCGCAATCGACATATTTTCATGAATAATTTCCTTTCAAAGCCATCTCAAAAGTCTTTCCAGCCTCATCTTTTGCAGTCAGAAAGCTACAAGTGTGGCCGATCTAACTGTAAAAGAAAAATAAATTCAAATTGTGTAGTGCATTTTTCTTTTGGTCTACTTTTTATTTTAGCTGAACTGCGTGACTTCGAAAGCTTTGAAAGAAGAGTACGGATAAGCGAGGGAAACGAAATTTCTTTTAGTGTCTGAAAGAGAAGCAGCAAAGCAAATGTGAGGAAAGGAGCAACTTTAGGGGAAGAAAAAGTGGAAAGATGCCAAGGGTTTTATAACAAAGAATACTTGGAGTCTTCTTCTATGAGTTAAATTCTTCCCTTCGAATCACCTTTCTTCTTTTTACGATTGAAGTTGTAAGTACGTTACTTATCGTTCTTCATCTCACAGCTATCAGGTGTGACTTTGCTCTAATGTTCTTCCTTAGGGCAAGCATAATTTCCGTATTCTGTTTCCTATATCTTTATCTTTATCTTCATTCTATTGTTGTACGCTATTCCGCCATTTTTCGTTTTCTTCCTGTAAAAGTTATTAAAAGAAATGGGTGTCGATAGCGGTAGACAAACCGTTGCACTGAAGTACTCCAGCCAAACTCAATAAATACAGAAGTATATTCAAAGCCATGGGTAATAATTAAACGTCGACTTTTCTTCCCTACAAGTGTTAACAGCTTTTATCGGTGAAAGTATGCGAAAATGAAAAGTTTAATAGAGAAGTTGAAACATGACAGATAATTTAGTGAAGTGTTGTTTCTAATAAAGGTGTTCAAATTTCATTTTTTCTGAGTGTTTTTAACCCTGAAGAAGTATTTTGATTTTTTGAAAGTCAAATTATTTTCACCAAAAAGAAAAATGCTTCTAAGGATAATATATTCTTTTCTGTGGAGTAATCTCTTAAGTTTACGAATGTGCAAGTTGAAACTAATCAATCATATTTTGAGAAAAAAAACGAAACTAGAATCTTAATATTAGTTAAGCTAAACTTTGATGAAGAATTCTTAAAATATGCAATAAAATAAAAAAAAACAATTAAAAGTTCTAGTAGCTTTCGAGAAAATGCGATTTTTACATGCTGTTAAAATAATTTCACTTGTTTCTCAAACAGATATCTCTGGTTTTCTTTCTTGTTTCGATACTCTTTGATAAGATCTGTCAAAACTCCTATACAAATAATTAATACAATCGTTCCTTGCTTCTTGGAAGTATTATCTGATTAGGAAATGAATCAATACTCAGAAATCAGAAATCGTCTTCGCACATTTTGCTTCAAAGTATCACTTTTTTTGCTGCGACAGCTGAAAACGGTTTCTTCATCCACAATCAAACAATTTCAATCGAAACAATCAATCAATAGTAAAACTTTTACAACAAAACAAGATATGTGAAATAAAATCATCTTTCTAAAATTACTTGCAAAGTGGCTATCTTGGTAGTCTATAATCTTCTATAATTTTATCCTTCCCATTCGCATAAATCCTTCTTTTAAGTAGATCTCTATAAATGAACTGAGATATGTAAATAAAAGAAGAAAGGCACATCAGTAGGAATTAATATCAAAGCAATGATATGATTCCAGAAAAATAATCTTCTGCATGTAGTGAAGTATACAGTTTTCAAAACTACATCATCTTTTATTCGCTAGTTATGTATTTTACATTTATTACAGCATTCCCTTCTTTCAAAAAGAGGCCATGGCAACTATATTTGTCACCATGGCACTTTGTGATCGTTTTATGACTTTAAAAGAAGTTTATAAAATGGTGACAACAAATCATAATTAATGTTTATTTTACAATTGCGCAAATACAATTATCGTTAATTGTAGCAAACGCAATATATAATATTTAAACATACACATTCCACTGCTTCTTTCTTTACATTTAAGATTAAGAAATGCATTACTAGATAGATAAGTGTTAAATACTATGGAAATATGATACAGAGAATTTTCTTACATATAGAAAGAAACTTAAAATTTTCCTATTGGCTTTATTTTATAAATTATTAAAGTAGTTAAAAAATAAAATAATAGTTATGCTGATTCGTAAGAAATGACTGAGACAAAGAGCCTTTAAATTTTAGTAGAGGTTTTTTGCATGTTAAGATGACTCAAAGATGGAAAACAAACCTTCTTTAATGATACTGAAATAATTTTTCTAATAATTTCATTAATGGATTCAGGATTTATAAATATTTCTGTTGTAAATAACCGTTCATTGGAGTTGGTGATATAATAAATTTATTAATTTGTTTATCAATATTTTAAAAATAAATATAACTAGCCGCTCTCGCCGCCCTCCGGGCAGGTTCGCGGCTACCCATTTTGCTCAGCACTGTCCTTGCCACCTGGCTGCTTCGAGGCTTTCATTCACTACTTTTTTCAGTTTTAAATACTGCATGAAGATCAGAGAACAGACCATAAAGCCATAGTAGATCTCATTTTCATTGGAGACAACAGATTCCTTAAAAAATGTAAAATCTTTCAACAAACCTCATCTAATTGTAATGTTTTGTATAATTTTTTCACGAAATTTGGCATGAAATTCTTCAGATCCATAAATACAGAATGATATCGCCATAAATAAACAGTTTCCATCACCTAACAATGGGTATTTTACGATATTTTTGATACGCCATTGTGATGGAACTTTTGGGATCCATATATTTAAAATAATATGTTAAAACATTCAGACAGTTCGCCAGCCCCAACCACCCGACGGATTTCGATAGCTTTTATTTTATATGAAGGCTTATGACGTCTAGATATGTCGTCAAGGGTTGTCTACATCCCCCCCCCCATTTTCGAACGAAATCGAAAAAACATTTTTCGAACATACATTCTCTATGGGGATAAAACGTTTAGACAGTTCGCCAGCCCCAACCACGAGATGGATTTCGACAATTTTTATTTCATATGAAACGTTATGACATCTAGATGTGTCATCAAGGGTCTTGCCCCCCACAATCCCCATTTTCGAACGAAATTTAAAAACTACTTCTCCTCTGTACATTGTCTATGGGTAAACATTGTAGAAATCTCCCAGAAGAACCACCCAACGTATTTAGACAATTTTTATTTCATATGAAAGGTTATGACGTCTAGATATGTCATCAAGAGTCACTAACCCATCACCACCCCAATTTTCGAACGAAATGTAAAAACCACTTATCCTCCGTACATTGTCTATGGGTAAACCTTGTAGAAATCCCCCAGCTCCAACCACCTGACGGATTTCTACGCCGAGTCCGCCTCAACCGATTTCGACATTTATTTTCATTTGAAAGTTATGACGTCTAGATATGTCATCAAAGGTCGCCTGCCCCCCACCCCATTTTCGAAAGAAATCGAAAAAACAATTCTACAACATACATTCTCTATATGTTTTTTCGATTTCGTTCAAAAATGGGGGTGGTAGGGGGCAGGCGACCCTTTATGACATATGTAGACGTCATAACCTTTCAAATGAAAAACAAATTGTCGAAATCGGTTGAGTGATTGAGGTGGCAGACTCGGTGAAGTTTTTTACCAAATTATTAAATCTTGTAAAAATCCCCCAAATCCCCCAGCCACCAGATGGATTTCGACATTTTTTTTATTTGAAAGGTTATGACGTCTAAATATGTCATCGAGGGTCACCTGTCCCTCATCACCGCCCATTTTCGAAAGAAATCGAAAAATAATATAGAGAATGTATGGTGCAGAAATGTTTTTGCGATTTCATTTAAAAACAAGGGGGGTGGAGATATCTAGACGTCATAACCTTTCAAATGAAAAAGAATTGTTGAAATCAGTTGGGTGGTTGGGTCTGGGGGATTTCTACAAGTTTCACCCATAGACAATGTACGGAGAAGTGTTTTTCGATTTCGTTCGAAAATAGAGGGGGGGGGGAGACAGGCGACCCTTGATGGCATATCTAGACTTCATAACTTTCAAATGAAAATAAATGTCGAAATCGGTTGAGGCGGACTCGGCGTAGTTTTTTTAAAGAAATTATTTTAAATATATAGATGATGTTTTTTCTGAAGAATTTGTAAAAATATAGAAAAAAGCATAGTCTTTGAAAAGGTAAAGAAAAAAATTAAACATTTTTGAAATTGATTGATTAAAAAATTAAACAGCAATAATTTTACCAATGTGAATGTTGATATTTTCAATTATCAAATTTGTCGAATCTTCAAGGTGCCTTATCGTCTAGGATTTTTGAAAAACATGTTATTCCCCAAACTGGTATTGATACGGTATGCATAATATTTGTCAAATATTTCTTCACATCTGAATGACATCAAGTATTTTTTATTGTCAGTAATTTATTCGCTGCCTTTATAGGAGTTGATTCAAATCGATCCATTTCATTTAAATTTGATTTGTGTTGATGCTTTAAAATGAGAAAGCAAAATATACAAGCATACTAGTGGGAAATATTTTTTTTCACATTCTTTAAACAGAAAATTCCTTGAGTTCAAAGACCAATCAATACCTGCTAGATTTATTTTTCTGTCCCGGATATGACAGATTTGCTAACAGATTTGCTTTTAATCTGATAAAAGTAGTAGTATTTTTCTTTTACTTTCAAACATTTTTTTCATGCAGTTAAAATTCAAACTGTTAATTATTATGCCTGTTAACACTAGTAAGCATACATGAAAATTGTTGTCCATATTTGTTAGATTGCAAAAAATGCAACTACATCATTTTTCGGCTTTACCAGTACTTTTAAATAATTTAAATTTTCGCCACTTACCAATGTTAAAATTTTTAATATAAATATGGTGCTAAAGGATGAATTACAAATAAAATATAATTTTTACTTTTCAGTCACCTACCTTTGCAGACCACCTAAAAATTATTTGCCGAAAATGAAAGTATAGTTGAAACAAAAGTAGTACAATGCATTTTTTTTCATACAATTGAAGATTAAATCAAACAAGTATTTTGAATTAAATATTTTTTATTTAACAATTGTTTAAATTAAGATTACTGCCATATTTTAAGTTGAGAATATTGAAATAACAAATTATACTGATTCACACAACCTAGATATAAAAAACCTATAAAAGTATACACATTATTAAACCAGAAAACTGCAGATTCTGTAATTGCTAATATGCAATGAAAAATAAAAAAATTAAATAAAATAGAGATATCTCATATTAATTTATATTTTGACTAACAAATACTTATTTTTGCAGCTGCATTATTGAGCTTATGCTTTCGGCTCAACCAGACACCATTTTGAGATTTTCTTGTCGTAATTGCAGTATTCTACTGCCGCTAAATTCACCATCAGTCCTGTGACACTCTTTGAAAAATTTTTGATGCAAATGCAGTATTTTGGCGTGACAAGAAGCAAAAATTTCGAAGGATTGGAGAAGTAGTAGAATTATTTACTGCATAAAAGTTCATGCACTGGTTATCTACATTTCCAGAGGAGATTTATACTCGTTGATCGCCGTAATGTTTTGATGAGGCCCAGGACAAAAGTGAACTGTTTTCTCAGCATTTCAAAGACAAAGAGTAGGAACCCCGTTCTGGAGCACACACCGGAGAACAAACCATCATTTTATCTTCCTTGTATTCTTTTTTAACAAGCGATTTTGTTTTTGAAACTTTACAGATTTCGTTAACACATCAGCAGAATTTTCGAGCTCGTTTGCGGGCCTGAGAGGCCGAGAACCGAAGGAAAAAATCCAACGGGCTCGAGAACCTCCAGGGTGCGAGCGATACGTTCAGTATTTTTTTACAGCAAAATCTAGACGAAGGAAAACTTCCAGCCAGGTGACGCTGAAAACCAGTTCACTCACAAAAACTTCCGCCGTTCAAAATGGTGAGCTAATAGTTCCGTTAAATAAAGTAATTTATAATTTAATAAACCTTGAAACATTAAAAGAAATTACATAAAAAGTTAAAGCAATTAATAATTAAGTTGATTACTAGAAAAATAAATATAAAAAATAATAAAACTGCAAAAATTACCGTTGATAATTTAAAAGTTGCCAAAGATGCAACAAGATAGGAAATAAACTTTGGTGGCGAAAATTTAAATCATTTAAAAGTACTGGTAAAGCCGAAAAATGATGTAGTTGCATTTTTTGCAATCTAACAATATTAAAGACTATTAAGATTATGTAGCATTTACTTGAATGCTGGTTATTCTGCTGAATTATTAGCTAACACTCACGATTACACATAAAATGGTAATTATTTCATATTCCTGACGGAAATGGGCATAATACATACGATAGCATCACATAATTTATTGGATTAAAACATAACTGAAATTTAATTTTATTCAATTTTTAAATTAAATTTGGATCAAAAATACTTAATTTGCTTAATTTATTTCAATTTATAAAAGATCGACTATTAGTCATTAAATGTGAAATATTTCAAATTTTTTAATAAAAAATTTATTTTGATAGCATGGATAAAACTTTTCAAGGCGCCAAAAATTATCATATTATAAGTTTTCACGTATTCCTTGCCATATAGTTGCAGAATTTAATATATTTAATAAGAAGCAAAAACTGGAATCACCAGTCTTTTTTAGTAAAATTTTACTGTGGGAGAAACCGCTTTTATAGAAAGGTTAAACACGACCATCGTTGTTACTACATTAATCGTTAAACTCATGGACTTGATCTATGAATTTTACTTTTTGTAAATAAATCCCTCCGCAGAAGTTCGAAATGTTGCATCACTACAAGCAGCATCACGAGAATAAAGCCTAAAATTGATTCAGACTTTTATAATCTCGAAGTTATTATAGTTATAGAAACAGACCTTATCTTCTTTGACAATACAAACAGGAAATCCTTTTATTTTGTCGATGCTTTTCAGAAAATAGCAAACATTACAAATGGAATTCCTATCTTTTAAATGCATTCAGATTAAAATAACAGGAAAAATACATAATGATATTTCATTAGGTGAAGTGTTGAGCACACATCTTAATAAACAGGCAGTTGTTGAAGTACAAAATCAGTTTATTTAATTCACTTTATAGGTTTCATATCATTTTAAGTATTTAGGAACGATATCAAACCATTATTTAAAAATATAGACTCAAAGCGTGTAATCACCGGCGACATAGAAACAATCCCCGCCGAAGCGGGCGTGTGCTAGGAAGGTTACATGATGATTTTAAAAAGAGGAAGTTGCACCATCACAGCGAGATTAAGTAGTATTGTAAAAGAGGGGAATTCCCGAGAGCGTTAGAGCGGTTGAAATTCGATTTCAGCGAGTTAAAGTGACAGGTAACTGTGTGCTACAGCTTAAGTAGAAATAATTTGAAGAATTAAATTTTGAGTAGCGTTTTTAAAATCAGGAAAATGTTAATTTATTGCATATATATATGTAACATCATCAACATTAGCTTAATCCAAGTAGGCATATAAACTGCAATCAGAAATTTTTCTAAGTTAAAAGAAGAAAGCAAAACTTCAGACCCCCAATAATGAAGATTAAGTGCCTGGTTAGAAATCCTGGAAAATATTAAACGCATCGACATAATCACATAATAACGTAAAAGAAACCTAAAATTAAAAACAAACTCGCAAAAATACACCAAAGCTCAAATATCACATACATCAATTTAAAATAGAATTTTAAAAAAATCTATCGTTATGGATTATTTAGAAAAAATGGTACAACAATAGGATGCTAAGTAACACGAGAGAGCAAAAATACTTCACTTTTTGTCAAATAATAATAATAGAAATATTTTATAATTAAAATTCAAAATTATTATAATAACAAAATTAAATAGACTATTTTCATAATACATATAGAAACCTTCTAACGCAGTTTTGGTTTCGGAATTGGAAGATCGAAGATTCGAGAGTCCATTGAATAGAAGACAGGATGTATAGTGTATCATTTCCAAATAATATGGGACAAAATGAAATAAATCAAGATTCGATATTTTGAATGAATACTATTTATAGAGAAATCATATATTCCATCGAATCCATTTTCAAATTATAACAAAAGTTTGTTACTTTTTTAATTACATTCATAAACAGCGCTTTATCTGTACATCTCAAATTAAACACTGCAACTGTTTGCGACATCATTTAACACTTGATTATAGAATCGTATATTGCCACCGTGTTTATTTGAATTATCCTGTATCTTTCATATCAAGTTACGTAGTTAATATTTCTGTAATAAAATTGCATTTTCAGTCATTTATCTTAAAAACAATTATGGTTGTGTATTTGGAAAATGTCTTATTCTTAAAATCATATTACATATTTTCCATTGTCTGAAATCGATGTTTCTTTAGCTGTAAAATGGCATATGTATTTATAAAGGGTTTCAAGAAAATATGGATGGTTGATTGTTTGGCTGATTAGGGTTAACGGCGCAAGTTGCGACAAACATATGGTATCTAATTAAAGCACAGTAGGTATAAGAAAAGATAGAGTACGTGCCATCGGAATTAGACATACTTTTAAATAAAATCAAAACATTGGCTAAAGTTTGCCATTCCAGCCCCAGAATATGCAACTTGATAAAATATGGTATCTAATTAAAGCACAGCCGGGATAAGAAAAGATGGAGTACGTGCCATCGGAATAAGACATACTTTTAAAGAAAATCAAAACATTGGCTAAAGTCTGTCATTCCAGCCCCAGAATATGCAACTTGATAAAATATGGTATCTAATTAAAGCACAGCAGGTATAAGAAAAGATGGAGTACGTGCCATCGGAATAATAAGACATACTTTTAAAGAAAATCAAAACATTGGCTAAAGTCTGCCATTTTTATGAATAATTCCTATGCAGCCAATACAAGTGTTATTGCGAGTTTAAAAGAAGCTCGCTGACTCCAAAAGAATTCACGGTAAATCATTCCAGCCCCAGAATATGCAACTTGATAAAATCTCAAGCCTGAATTAAGTTATTCAAAATAGTTTTTCCAGCTTATATTCACAAAAATTCAATATGCATTTTAAATATTAAAAAATCATTTTTATGACAAGAAATAAAACATATCACATTTCAAAAGGTGTTCCAGTAATTTAGAAAAAGATGTAGAAAAATTTTGTTGCATAGTGTTAGTTTTAGTTAGAGGAGTTCCCAAATCTCGTGCTACAGGTAACAGAGATAAACAAAAAAAATATCGGATACCAAAAGCTATTCAGGTCATCATGGCTATATTGCATAATCTTAATTTCATGCAAATGAGGAAATTTCCAAAATATACATTCGTAAAATGACACAATTTGCGATATGTATATGGGACTAGTGCATTTTAAAACTGCCTTTGCACGTCAAATGTCTTCTCATTCGAATGCTCTGGAAATGCTGAGAATAGAGTCCTCGCCATCTTATCGCAGTTCAGAATTACAAGGTCGGTCTCTAGTAGCACTTGTAAAGTTTCAAAATGCGACGTTAATCCAACAGCTTTGTCGATTCAGAATCTTGAAATTGATATAAAAGATATATCAAAATATCCAACAGATATTTGTTTTGTAAACACATCGTTTGAAAACACCAAACTTAATAACCTAAAATAATGATATTGATTCCTTTTTCAGGTTGGCAAATTCTAAATAACAGTAATTTTTTCTTCTCATTTCTTTGAGCATAAAATGAACTTCCATGTATATATTCTGTAAAAAATATTATGAAATGCATTTTTTCACTTTAATTATGAGATCTATTAAAAACTTAAAAGTGTTAATTTCATTTAAAGCAACTTTTCAGCAAGCCTATTTTAGCTGTAAAGTGATGTTATTTTTTATTCCTTTATTTAAATTGTGCCCGTTATACAGTGGGTTACCAATATAATGTGGACACTTTAAAAATTGTATATTTTTCAATATCTCCTCGAAACTGTATGGAATTTCTGAACTTTCGATAAATATTAGGCTTGGAACTCACGATTCCTTACAGTAAAGATTCGATTGTTATATTTAGGACCAACCAGAAAGTGATGAAGACAAAAAGAGTTCTACTTACCCCGTTTCAAAGAAAGCTGATAACGAGATCTAATCTTCGAACAGTAAAATTGAATTTTATGAAAGTTGAATAAGCATACTTGTAAGTTAAATACATAATTTAAATTATAGTTCGACGATTACTCCTCGAAAATTCAAGTTAAAAAATATCAGTTTTTGCAAGAACCCTCATCGTTTAGCTTCTCTTATAGTGTATCGAAATTCACCAAGTTGCAATGCCGATATCGTTTTGAATTCTAATGGAATTTAACTGGAATTTCTATATAAGTTGCCCTTATATCTGCCTCTTAAGTCATTTCGCCACATGCGCAGTAAAAAATCATTTACTAAAAGTACTCATGTTTCCTTTAATATTCAAAGTATTTACTTTAAATGTTAGTACAATGCTTCTCTAACATATTGTCACGTATTCTATAAGTTTCATACAATTTGCTTTAAGAGTGTGAAAGTTTTAAATTTTTTTAAGTTTTATAGTTTGTGAAAGTTGTGATAGAAGTGGCTGTCGTAAATCAATAATTTTGATAGAGGTTTCGATCAGTATGCATCGCTACATGAAGACAGAATTCGGTGGTATGCATTTCATGTATGAAGCTGCGGACGGAAGCGAAGTAGCTGTTTAGATGAGGCACAGGGAATGATTTCACAATCGAGTTTCCTCATCACTGGCCACCTTGATCACAAGAAGCAAAACCATGCTGAAAAATTTGGGATTTTTTTAAAGAAACCTTTATATTTTCCCGAATATTTGGGCTATGTTTACGAAAATGCAGGTAAATATTATGAACATCTATCAAAACCATTGATGAAAGTTTCATTTCGTTATCAGCTTTCTTTAAAACGGGATGAGTCGAAATTTCTTTTTTGTCTTCATCACTTTCAGGTCGGTCCTCTAAATACTCTCGTGATCGAATTTTCAATGTAAAATGTGAGTTCTAGCCTAATGTTCGAAATTCTAATCAAATCCATGTATATTTTCGGGAGATATTTGAAAAATAAGCAAATTTTAAAGTGTCCACATTATATTGAGAACCCACTGTGTATATAAAAGAAATAAACCATTATACTCTTACACAGAATTTATGAAATATTCTTTAAAAATTTCTTGAACTTCGTCTAATAAATAAATGTAAAAAATAACCATTTAATTTACTATTTGCATATTTTAGTTGAAATTATTCAGAAATTTTTGAACATTCATAAAATATATATAGGAGGTTTTGAATAAATTCCTCTAATAGCAGTTGATTTTTGCTTTCTCAACTTCATTTTACACAACCGTTAAATTTAGAAACATCTTACACGATACAATATTAACATTTGACTTTATTTTGGCAAATTTAGTAGTTATTACGTCTTTAAAATATTTTAAATTAATTAATTTTATTTTTAATTAATTAATTTTTAATTAATTATATTTAAAATTTAAAATTATTTTTTTAAATATTTTAACTAATACATTTAATTTTTTAAATCAGGTTTCAACACTTAGCCAATTCTGATCAATAGATTTTAGCTTATTCGTGTGTGATGTAAATAATTCATTGATATTTATAAAACATACGAAAAAGGACCCAATGCTTAAGATATGCTTAAAATCTCAAATTTAAATTCTACCAATTAGTATCTTTATTATGCCTTCATATTACGAAATATTTAAGCAGTTAAATCATTTTTGTAGCTATCCAAAACCAAAAGATGACAGACTGCGTAGTAATGGAACATATGTACGAAAATAATACTATGATGAGACTGTCGTAAATCAATAATTTTGATACAGGTTTCGAGCAGTATGCATCGCTGTATGAAGACAGAATTCGGTGGTATGCATTTCATGTATGAAGCTGCGGACGGAAGCGAAATAGCTGTTCAGATGAGGCACAGGGAATGATTTCACAATAGAGTTTCCTGAGCACTGGCCACCTTGATCACTAGATTAAACAAGCATGGATTTCTCCTCTGAGAACATGTTAAGCATATGCTATTACAAATAAATAAAATAGTTTTTAAATATTTTGTTCAAGAAATAAAAAAATCTTCAACTTATTTATCTAAAATAAAAAATATATAGCACATTCTTTAATTTATTTATTAATGGCAACTAACATTAAAACAAAAGAAATTAAATTTGTAAACTTGGATTGCTCAACAAATTAACAGTTTTCGAAGCTTTATCTGATTTTATATGATACTTGCCGCCACTAATACAATGATGTAGCTAGCATTTGTTTTCGGTTTAAATGAAGTTTATCATTTTATTTTCTCAGACATTAACTGCAAGTCTGTGTACACAACCATATAAACTAAAGTCCTATAATCGAGTCATTGGCTCTGAGTTGTTGAACATCTCGGTGAATTCGCCATCAATTCCATGTAATTTTAAAATGTCATTTACTCACCTCCAATGTGACGAATGAACTCGCCGATCATTCGCTAGTGAAATGGTTTATGTTATGCTAGTAATTGACTAGCCTGATAAACTAGAGTCAACAGCAACCGATTCAGTTGCAACGCATGAGTAACTGACTAACTCGTTGTGTTAATCTATAATACAAATGATTCCAAGAATAATTTTCGGCTTTTCTAGCAATCAGGCTAACGTTTTCTTTACCGGAAACTAGAGCGTTTGATTTTATGACCAAAATTTGATTGGATATGCGTTGAAAAATATTTTATGGTGACGGAAAACAGTAATGTATAAATTTTAAGTACTTGTATTTGAGGACATCTTAAATGTTTGGTATATATTTTTATAGAGAGTCTGTATTCTTTTGAAATTTTATTTTAAAGTTGCTTTATTATGGTCGGTGGTAAAAATTCGAGTAGAAAATTAAATATTTATGTTCAGTTATAATTACACTACTTTTCTTACCTAAAAATTGTTTATTATCATATTTTGTTTATATAATTTAGCTGATGAACTCAATTAAAATTAGACTTTATAACTTAACACAGCTAAAATTTATTTTCAAGATATGAAGTATATTAATTTTTAATTAAGAAAACCATAGTTTTCAATGTGTATTTTTAAATTCATTTAACTGTATTAAGAGTTCTTTAGATTTAATAAGTGTCTTCTCACATAAATTAAATACTACCTAAAGAGGAAAATATTTCACAATAATTACATATTAAAAATCCTCTACATTAATAAAATAAATTTTATAGATGCTGGGAAATCCCACAATGAATAAGCGGTAAAAAGGGAAGAAGCTCTGTTATTAAAATTAGACGCAGTTTCATATTATTCGTGCAAAAATACATCGACTGGAAAACCCATTGAACTTTTAACAATGTTAGTTGTCATGACTACCGTATGGTTTCAGTTTGTAAATAAAGACAACGCATATTCTGCCGTTGCAAAGTAATTCCCAGTTAGTACAGATCAATCAAAAGTTATCAGGTTTAAGTCAATCCTAGGTATGACTTTTTTTTAAAAATATGAAGCATTATCCTTTGCCTTCTTACTTCGGGGGACGTTTGATGTTATTTTTTACATTTTTGTTCGAAAAGATTAATCATGGGCTTTAATCAGACATGTGCTCATAATCTCTTAAACGTGATTTCTTGTTTTAATTTTAAGACTTAGAATTTGCTTCATGGAGGGCAGTGACTTTTTCATCATACCTGGGATTTTTGCTTCTCATTCTCTAGGTCATAGTTCTCATTAAGTAAATTTATTATTAAGAAGAAATGGTAAAATAAAGGAGTGTTTCTAAAAAAATAATTATGATCGATTTAACAACAAACCGAGACTATGTCATTTGATCGTCTTTAATTTATTTGGAATTGAATATATTAACCGTCTGACTGCATATCCCATGATTTCCGCTGGATAGAAGTTCGTCTGTTTCCTGCTACATCCTGCTATTTTCGCGAGCTAATGGACTTTCTTAGCACTTTTAAATCGTTGAATCATGTTATACTAATAAAGCCCTGCGTGTAAATAAAAATTCGCTTGATTCAATGGCATTTCAACATGTTTTAAAACGTTGCGTCTAATTAGTAATTCAAAAAAAAATGCAGTCAGAGGGTTAATGCATTCATAACTTAATTATACACATAGAATTCAATTTTTCGGTATTAAATGGCAAAATTTTGAGAGTGGTTATTCCGTATGAATAAATAAATAATATATGTTTTGTGTTTATGCGCATATCTTTATATAATTTCGTGTTTCTATGTTAATATTTTATCAATCAAATTATATTAAACCAAGAAAATTAAGTCGATGGAAATATATAAATTGGCTATCCATTTCAAATTGATACTGAGGTCAAACTTTTAAATTAAGACGCACATTTCTGAAATAAATTCCATTCCAAAGACATATTTCTATTCATAAGCCGAATTTATCTATTAATTGCAAAAGATATAAAATCATTAAGTGTCCTATCATAATGAAGTTTGAAGTCTCAGATGAAGTTTGAAATGATTATTTAAATGATTGTCAATATTTTAAAGAACGCACAATTAAATAATAAGGAAAGCGGAATTAACAAGGAATTCTATTTTCTGTTCATGCGTCATTTTATGCTCAAATACTACAGTATACATAATGAATTTCTGCATACAGTTTTCAGTGCTGTGCTTATTTTGGGAGATAATTGCATCTATAATAATATTACAACTCATACATTCTCCATTTTTCTTCGGAATTTTATATAAATCCGTTATTTGATCTTTTGTATTTGATTCAAAACATAAAAATTCTAATAAATGATTTCAACCAAATAAAAGTTCGAATATTTTCATTAATTTTTTTTCATTTGAATGTATAATGATTTTAATTAAATATCGTTATTATTCAGAAACATCAAAGGTAATGGATTTTATGCTACCAAAAGGTTTTTATTCATTTTTATTCAGTTATACATTTGTTTAAATTTTCTCTTAATTCATTTAATCATTTTAATCTATTTAAAATTAATTATCATTTTTCTTTTCCCTTTTAGAATAATATCTAACGTGTTTAACTTTACGTTTATTTTCTTAACTTTATGTTTATCTTGCTTTTCAGCTTGTAGCAATGCAAGCATCATTTTTTTCCGATTCAAATATTATTCGTAGATAACACTTTTTGCATCCAACTTTGAATAAGATGTAAGCGAAAGTTATCAAAAAGATTAGAATTAGTTAGACTGCAGAATGATTGAGAGTTTTTATATTATCTTTCCCAATGATCATTTCACATCTTTCTTTAAATAAGTTTCGCTATTTGGTCTAAGTACTCAATGCAATTGTATCTTACATTTCGTAACTTCAACCACTGTCTTTATTACTTTACTTTATTTTGCATTTTAAGCACCTTTCTTTCATCACCCGTTGTTTCATTTTCCATCTCTCTGAGTTTACAAGTCATCTCTTTGACTTGGTTTCTAAAATTTTCATTCGTTTTGCTTCCTTCTTTACTTTTCTGAGAAATTTTTGTTTCATAATTCATATCCAAATTACGTATGAACTCTTCAACCTATAATTTTCTTTTTTCATTTAACCCTCCTAGTGGCGGAAACGGCTTTTTCAGTTTCTCTTGTTCAGTTTCAAAACGAATAATTCTTATCTATATGTATCTTTTTCTTAATAATCCATGGATATATTATTCTTAAGATTTCTGAGATATGATTAAATGCAAAAGAGTTTAGTTTATTCACTTTAAAAGCTAAGTTATCTAACCTGAAAGCTACACGAACAAAATATTTGGGCGCTTTTAGGGTTAACGAGGCTCCGTCTTTGAAGTATCGTAAACCCACAACTGTGAAAGCATTAATGGAATAATTTCTATAACGGAGTCAATTCTTGCTCATGTGATAAAAGCTAAGTGATTGGCGCCATTATTTTGGAATCTATTGAAAACCCACCTTAACGTTAAGATTATATCTAAGAATATTCTTTACTGTTTGAAATAATTATATAATTTTTAATGATATTTTTTTATTGTTGCAAATGTAGTTCTGAGATTTAAAAAGAGATATTTTCAATTATTTTATAAGTTCTTAAATGTGTCTAATTTATTTAATATATTTTAAATTTTGCATTGGAATCATTTTTGTTATAGCATTTTATTTGAATATGTCAGTTTGATTTGAGGTTTTATGAATTGTTAGTGTATTTAGTCAGTTTATTTTAGATTATTCATAAGATTACTTATTACTTTTTTAAGTAAGGTTATAAATATATACATAAGTGAAATTGGACAAACTTGCATAACTGAAAGAATACATTGTGATGCAGGCATAAAAAATGACCGCCGGATTTTCGCAGGCCATGAATGTATTATCTCAGAATTATTACAGAAACTTGGAAAACGTTTTGATACAGCGTAAAGCTGAGCTATAACGCATTTATTCTAATCAAAAAATGTGAGCAAAATGTAGTTTTATTTTTATTGTCTCTTCTAATTTCTTACGTACGTACGTAAATATCCAATTCTCTAGGAAGTGTAAAGCTCTTGTAAGATTATATAATATATCAGACTTAATAAAATTTCTAATCTAGTTACATGAAACGTTATATAACTCATAAATAACACATCAGGCGCTTTTATAGTGATATATATTTTAATATATATATACTAATAATAAAGGAGAATGTGTGTGTGTCGGAGCTCTACAGTACAGACAGCTGGACGTAGAGATACGAAATTTGGGTGGGAATGTGCACGTAGGAGCTGTTTATTAAATTTTAATTAAAATTTTAATTTATTGAAAGTTAAGCCAAATGTTGAAGTTTTTCCTTAATAATATCCTAAAATATTACAGCACAAATATCATTTTACCCCTTATGAAAGTGCAAAAAATTACCTTCTCAATGATATCAATTAAGTTGCCGGACAGTTTTTTCTCTGATTTTAATAACCTATTTAAAAAGTTTTTTTTGGCATAATTTACAATACTTTTCATTGTTGCAACGCAATTCAAACCGTCTTCATTGTTTAAACAAATATATAATTGCGTGTTTCTCTTTCATTGATGAAATCTAAGGTAATATCCTAAAACATTTTGCTTTCATATTTCATTCCATCAAAATGTTTGCGGAATTTGTAAACCAAACTGCATGAGATGTTAGGTATATGAAGAAATATATCCAGTAATCTGAATGATTACGGCTGATATGTTTTCATTCTTTTTCAGCATGTTTTAATTCAGCAAACATGCCGCTGGCTTCAAAATGTGTTGCGCCATTTTAATGTTGAAATCAAATGCATATTTTGCAAGAGGAATAAGAAAGTGAAGACGGAGCTGACAACTTGCAATTAGATGATACATGATATGATCAGTTATTTGACTCCACCAGAACAAGTGCAAGAACCAACTTTATTCTAGTCTGAAAATAGCACCATGTATATTGTTGGACAGTGAATTTTAATCTTACTCTTGACAGAAAAGCAACTAAATTTCTTAGCAAGAAAGTTTCGTACTTTCTTGCTGTATTTATTTATATGGTTAACGTACATTTTTTGAAAAAGAAATCAAGCAAAAAATACCATCTGTGCGTTTTACAAAGCCTCTTAGGATCAAACTCATATTAAATACAAAAGAATCTTCCGTATACTTTCCTGCATGAAGCCCGATGACGTATCAAATGATGTTTTGAATTCTTCAGACTTGAAGCAAACAATACCGCCCGTGACCCATTCCAATTTTTTTCTATATCTTCAATCATTAAACGTTTCAAGTTCGACTAATGCGACACAAAAAGTACAAGAATTATTTTTGTACAACGCAGTCCCCAACAGACACCCTAAATTGCTTTGAGTAGAGTGAATTTTTGGAAAGCCTGAAGTTACTTTGCTTGTATAAGACGATGTCACGGCTTTTTCTTCAAACCTCATCAATCACAGCTCTAAAATACTTTATTTTTCCGGATGGTTGTAAGGAAGTTTAGTTGGAGGGTTCTTATAAGTTCTTAAATATTTCAAAAGGCTTTTAATTTTTAATGATGAAGAGCAACAAAATTTTCTAGAATTAAACTTTATGCTTTATTAATTAATGTAAAAGGGAATTAAAGGTTTATATTGAAAAATTTTAAAACTATAAGAATTAAGGAATCAATATATCACTTAATATATTCACTTATTCTTATGACTGTTTATTTATAAGTCTATTCGAAAGTAAGAAGTAATTGTAAGAAACTTTTCACTTAAAATTATAAATGTTTCATTTACGAGCATATATATCTTAAATTCTTCGTAAAGCAGAAAAATAATGATGTATTAGTAAAAAATTTAAATAATAATTTCCGAGAATGAGATTATAATATTTTGGAATTAAAAGCAGAAGTAGCTTATTTCAACGAGAAAATTAGACATTCAGCGGCTATGCACATTCCTAAGAATTTGTTTGAAACTAAATATTTTCTCATTCTTTTTACACAAAAAAATTTTCAGACTCATTATGTGCTTGATTTTCAACATAAATTTAGAAATTATTTTACATTTACTAAAAAAAATATACATTTCTGTCTCCCTTCAACCGTGTTTTCGCGAGATTTGAAAGATAGAAGTCGAATACAAACATAATATTAGTCATGTATATAAATTCTGTTGATAGTTATTCATGGCGCATAATAAGTGAAAAAACCGGAGATGAAGAAAGATAAACTGTATAGAATTATTTGCAGAAAATTCTTGGAATGTCATTCCGAAAGAGTGATTATTTCTACAGTTCATGAGTTCCTCGAATTCTGCGCAACAAAATTAGCCTCCAAATATATGACATGCTGGTATGTTTAACATTTACTCGAGTAAAGAAAATATTTTTTTGCAATACTAAATAGCATGCATAGAAATTATAAAAATACATAATGCATCAGTTTTAAGTTATTTATTTTCGCTTTTGATAATAGATATTGTTTTATTTTCAATTCCTTTTAAATGTTATATTGACATTTGTAAATTATAGTTCATATTGATGGTATTATTATATAAAATGGAATGGAATATATAGAATGTTTTCCGTGCTTACCAAAAATAGGATGGTTTTTATTTTAATAAAATTTTAAAACGAGTTCTGCTGAACAATTCTCTTCAAGAGATAAAATTTCATGAGCATTACCTGTCATAAATTATAATAGAAGCTAATAATTTCACGCATTTTTTGTACATGAAAATGAGTTTAGTTTAATTAGATTATGCGCCTCTTTGAAGCTTAATTAGGACTATCTTGAAAGGGACCTCGTGATTTTAAACTCTCTTCAGATGCAGAAGATAACATCTGAAATGGCACCCTACAAATTTCATACTACACCAACGCGAGGTCATTTAGCCTAAGACGGTAGATTTGACGTGTACCAGACCGTTATACAAGATGGGCATTCGGTCGAATCATGTCTCGATCTATCGATACACCGATATCAAAGACGAGACATTACCAACATTACAACCTCATCCAAAATAATGAATTTTTTCCAAAGAATTTTTAAAGAACTTGATGAACAAAATATCTAGATGAAATAATGCATAAACTTAACATCATTAAGAAATTTCATTGCTATAGGATATGTTTTCGTTGTATAATTAAAACGATGATCGTCATTTATAATGTTTTTTAAGAAAGTCTTAGATAATTTTGAAGGAAAATCTCCTTAGTTTTTTTCTTTTCATAACTCATTCATTTTGTTTTCTCACTTCTAAGCTAGGAGATAAATAGGTTGAAACAGTATAAATTCGATACAACATTCTTGTATCGAATTTATATCTTGATTTTTTTATGTGGATATACTCGACAGTCAGTTAATGTCTGAACTTATTGTTACGAGCTTAATCATATACGTTAAAAATGTTTAAATCACTAGATAGCAAATGATAGTTAAACGGTAATCGGCATTACGGTTTCTGGAAAGCTATTTTGAGGTCACTCTATAATTTATTTTAAATAAGACCACTTCACTTATGTTTATTAATTTCCGATGCAAAATAATTTCATACTATCTATAGTAATTTTAAATTGAACTATACAACAATAGATAAAAAGCGTTGTTCAATATTCCTAGGCTATTACTTAATATTCGCAATATTGTGCAAATTAGATGACATATCCTATCAATTTTCAGACTATTTTGCTTTACACGGATATAATTTTTTAATTTTTTAAGGGTATAATTATTTATTTAGCCTCATTCATGAGAATCACAGCATTTGAAGATGAAGTATTATCAAAGAACCTCACATTAAGCCATAAATCGAAAAATATTTTACTGTTTCAAAAAGAGGAAGATCATTCAAATATAGAATTTTATTTGACATTTCACAATGTTTCAATACTAGTACTAAGTATTCACAGTTACAAACACTTACATCATTAAGATACTGCATTTTAGTACATGGATACTACAAGATATATCGCTTTTTCAGTCTCTGATCATAACCTCTATATTTCGGATTGTCGTGTAAGCACTATCCGAATTTTTTTTGTTTTATCACTATCAGCAAAAATTGTATTTTTTTTTCACGCCAAATCCTAAATGAACAATTTTTTTGAATATGTTAACGCTTTAAGTTATGCTAAAGGAGTTTTCGGAATAAATTAATGATACAGTCACCAACAAACGCTTAGTTTTTATTAAAGAAACAGAGCTTCATCGTTCAGCAAAACCAAATTCACTCACCAGAAATGCAATAACAAATGCGTTATACCAAACTGAAATAATTACTACCTTTTGAGAATTTTTGCTAAAGTGATGTTTCAAAATTCATTGAAATAATCAGTTTTAAAAAATACATATGGTTAGAACTGTTGAATAACAGACTTATCTTAATTTTGAGCTCTTCGACCTCTATTAATTAATATTAATTTATTTAACAGAAGCAAAATCGTACAACAATTAACCATTTTAATGGCAAAGAAAAATGGTATTTTTGTTGATCTTTGTACAAAAGTGATTAATATTCAGCCAAGTGTTGAATATTTTTTCTGAAACCTTTTCAAATTTGTTATCGTTAAGCAAATTTTAAACATTCTCAGATTTTCAAAGAACCTTCTATCTGAATAAAAATATATTACTGAAATAAACACTTTTAAGCTCTTTCATTGGAAAAAATATTAAGCTTACTTTCGCAAATTGCAGTTTCAATGCAAAGCAAAATTGGTTATCTTTTGTTTGACAAACAATAACAGAGTTCTTATTTTACTTTTAGAACGTGTTTGTGATTGAAAAATTGCATGTTTTAGAAACCAGATAATGAAATTAGCTATTGCTCTTTCACGGAAAATTATTTGTTTACTCTCAAGATATTCGGAAATCGTATTCCAGACGAAAAAAGAAACAGAAAATAAGCGTAACGCGATAGACAAGCCACGATGTTTCTTCGTTTCTTACAATTTTCCGTCTACACATGCAGCAATTGGAAAATATACTTTCGAGAAGTGCGTGTATCCATGAATGAACGCACTCTTTTTATTATTTTTTCTTCGTTTTTTCATTTTGTAGGTAGAAGCAATGATATCGTTCAATATCTCGATAGTGACGACCGAAATGGGAAAGGAAATGAAAAAAACATATCTGTAACGAATAAACTTCAGAATTTAGAGATATTACATCGATTACTTCAAACCATATTCAACACTGAAATTGTCATTGAAGCGAAGGATTACTATGAGCTGGTTTCTTGATTGCTTTTATACCTTTTAGAGTGTCACCATTTAAAAAAGGGGGAAATGGAAAGAACAAGAATTTCTATACTAAAGCTTCGCTGATCAAATTATGGGAGCATCGTCTCACTTTTGCTTCTGGATTTTACTTTTTCTTCATTAATAATGTTTTTGGTTATCCGCAGCTTTGAAAAATATTTTCACTTTTAAAAATTATTCAGATTTTTCTCTACTGTTATCTTTCAGAAATTCGATTTTTTTCCCCTTTCCTACGATGGAAGTAATAAAAAAGCGAACGAAAGCATTTGATGAAAGTACCGACTATGAAACAATGTGAAATTAATGTAGGAACGAGTCTTATCTAATTTTGAACTTTTAGCTGTCAGGTTAGAAAACTTAGCTTTTAAAACGAATGAACCGCACTTTTTTTGCATTTAATTATATCTCTAAAACCTTAAGAATACTTTATCCATGATTTTTAAAGAAACTATACATATAAATACGAGCTAACCGCTCTTGAACTGAAAATGAAAAACGTAAAAAGACGTTTGCGCCGCTTGGAGGTTGATAATCGTTATTTTTGAATTCTTCTGCCACTCTAAACTGAATTTATGAACACAACATCGTAACTTTAGAAATTTCTTTAAAATAAAAAACAGAAATAATTACAAAATATCGAAACGTATCTTTTTTTATACTCGTTGTGGCTTTTGTTCTTTGTGTGTTTGTTGTTTATAGCACTCTGTAAATGGAGTTTTCTGTGTAGTGTGCTTTTCTTTAAATAAATAAATAAATAATTAAAAGTAAATCTGTATATGTATCTACAATGGGATTTTGTTAAATTAATATAGAATTCTTTTATTCTATTCGTTAGTTGTACCTTAAATCCCGCTTCATATATTTTGTCATTGCAAAAAATGAAATTTACCTCCTGCAAGTCAGTAATTTGTGATTTTAGTTATTTGTTGTTAGCATTTCGAAAGAATTACTTATTTAAAGTGAAGCAAATACAATAGAATCATTACTTAATCTTATTTTTAAAAAATATTTTCAAGCTCTTTCTCAAATGGATTGAAAAAGAGTAAAGGAATCCGTATTTACTACTTTTGAATTGTTGAATCAAACTATGGATCTGGTGAATTTGAATTTTCTGACATTATGATATCAGTATCTGAAGAGAATTATCGATCCCCTAAACACCACCACATCCTCTAAGGATAATTAATCCATGGAAACCTGCAGGTAAACATGTATTTCTGCATAACATTAACATTCTGTTTTCACACCCATTTACCGAAATGAAATAGATTTATTCGGAACTCGAACACTCGATAATGAAACCAATACGTAGCCATCAAGTCGCTAGAGCAGTCAAAATGATAATTGTATAATTAATGAATAATTGCATGATTAATAATTACTTATTCATTCGATAATATTTTTTACTCTCAATTTAGTAAAATTATACATTTTTAAGTAAATAATCTTTGTACACGGTTACACAAACGATGCTCCATTGTTAAATGAAATAATATGTTTTATTATAATTTTCAGTTGGAACTATACATATATACATATGCTCATAAAATTTTTCACTTAAAAGTAAATGCCGATTGATAATATGATTAAAAAATAAAACTTCCATAATTAGTATTTTTAAATTATATTATTAAATAAAAAACACAATTTTGTTACTTGCTTTAAATTATGTCGAATACAACAAACTTCAAGTATACTTAACAGAAAATCAATAATCGAAATAACGTCGTTGTTAAACAGTTCTCACGGGTATATAACCTTGAATTTACTCTGTAGGTAATGACTAAAATGGCAAATTAAAATTAATTACTTTAATGCTCCCTTGCCACCTCGAATCTAAATTATTAGACAGCAATTTTGAAAATGTCAGAAGTATAAAGAAACCCTCATAATACTGCAATATTTTTTTACTCAACTTGTTATAGAAACAAGAGGAAAGAAAAATACGCAGCAATGTGTTAAAGACATTTCTTTCTCCTTCTTTACTTTTTAGCGATAAAAATCATTTGATGAAATTAAAGCAATTTTTTTCGAAAAAGTTATTTTTTGTATTTACTTTTTCAGTGAATTAAATATTTCCTATTGCATTAAAATGCAACATTAAATTATATTTTTCGGACTATCATGCATTATAAAAAATTAGTTTCATAGTGTTTGAAAAGTCTGTTACTTACTTGCAGTACTGAATAAATAAACGCAATAAAATCAAAATTCTTTTGCAAGTAAAACACATTTTTCGATATTTATTTGTAATCTCTTTCAATCAATGATTTGTATCATATTCTAAATTTGGTACAATATAGATGTTTCAGATACATGATATTACATCATCAGGTAAAATGTACTTTCTTTCATAACTCTGGAATACGGTCCTACCTATCGATCTTAATTACTATAGTAATCTTTCTTGATGTTTTCTTAAGTTTTTTCACTTAAGCCATTTGAATTCCAGCTTTCTGCAGATTATTCAGTGTAGTGTTTACTGAACAGAAGTTTTCATGAACCTCATAGAAGACGAAAGTTTGCACAGCCGTTAAGATCATCACTTTGTTTAGACTTGGAGAATGATGTATTATATGATGTATTCAGATGCAATATGAAGTTTGGGCCTGTCGAAAATTGTGCACCATCCTTACTCTTATCACTTTCGTACACAATTTTTATGACATGTTTTTCTAGTACAGATTGACTTCATGACATATATCTTCATAAGGAGTTGGTATCAATGTGGGTGCAACTTAATAATTGTGCTATTTAAAAATTCATCGAAAGCAATAAACATTTGATCAATCGTGCATTTTTTATGGAAACCAGAGCATACTTTACATTTCACAACAAATCACATTTTACAAAACATGAAAATCCCAGATCAATCTATCGATTAGCTAAACATCATTTTTGAACGTAAGACTTCTAAATTTATCCATGTATTTGCTTCATTATGATACCAAAATGAATATATTGGCACATCATGGCTGAAAGTAATCATAAGCAGGTATCTTAGAAGGTAATATTATATGCGAATTACCAATCATAAAATTATCTCAAAACCAAGGGTTACAAGGGCTTCAGTTATGAGAATGAATGCAGATTATTATCCATCATTCTTCGGAAATACTTCTCCGTACAAGTGAACGGAAAAGAAGATCACAGCATGACTGACATCTAATTATTTGGAAAGCCCTGAAATACTTTGCCCTCTACTTTGGAAGTAACAATGTTTCCTTTTAATCTAAACAATATCGCAGATTTTCCTAAAATGACTTATATTTTAAAATGCCCACAACACAATAAAGCTTTCGAAAAAAATCTAATCATTGAACGCATAAGTACTCTAATTCATACAAATAAACATTTTTTAGGTTCAAAATATAAGATAAAATCATAAATTATTTTTTTCGATGAATGACAATGCGCAATCGTTTAAACTTCATACTATTCATTCTATTTATTATTATCGTATAAATGTGGAAAAAAGTCATGAACAAAGATGCAACCTAAGGACTTGCGAAGAATTAAAATTTTACAAAGTGAGGCATTTAATATCTTCTTGCACACAACATAGAACGTCCAGGGTGTCACATCGAGTACGGGAAGCTGCCATTTAAGTGAGCAAGATATCCACTTACCCTGGAGGGGTTTATTTTATTAAATAATGTTTTTTCTTTCTCTTAAGATAGCTTGCGTACCAATAAGTATAACGCAAGGCTTACAGAAGTAAATAAGTACAAATGCAATCTCCATAAAAATATATATGATGCAAATGTACAGTAATTGCTCGCATCTGTACGAATAAATGAGTAGTAATGATTATTTGGTTAAATAAGAAAGAGGAAAACAATTTCAACGGGAAAAGATGCAGGTACCAATTTGAATTCCATAAAAAACGAAACAAATATGCAACAACTGGCCACATATATATGGTCACGCTGATGATAATGAGTAATGAAGTAATTAATGTAATCGGGGAGGAAATATTATCAAAATAAATCATTCAAAATCAAATAAAAGCACAGAAATGCACATAAAATCAAACAACACATAAAAACACTCAAATTTTGCACAAGAAAAAAAGCAAAAGTGTCTTAGCCAAATATAAATATATCCAAAAATCAAAAAGGAGGGGAGGGAAAACTTTAAATACTGGCAAATGCACTCTAAATAATGTGAAAAAAATGCTGCCAATAAATGCACAAAATGACGCAACAGATGTTGTACTCTGGACAAAAGTAAAGAGAGGAGGAGGCAAGCTGTGTATTGTTCTTTAGACTATTGGTGAGAGAACGTCTTCTGGAAGGAATTTAGGGCAAGACAGTACTTGACAACCTGGCCCTCGCTACTACAGCAGAAATACAAGTCTCTATGGAATAGATTGTAACATTTTAGATAAGCTTTTAATGCTGCCATGTCCAGTTAGATATTGGGTAATCTTAAAATTAGAAACGAAATGATTTGATTTCAAACGTCTACGAATAGAAGAAAAACGTTTAGTGGATTCTTATGCTATTGTGCAATATTCTTGCCAGTTTTGCTTTTTATTTAAATAAATAATAAATATCGAAATTTTCTGAAATTAATTGAATGACGGAAGATAGTTTGTGCTTAGACTTTTAATGGGAATTTCATAAATGCTTTTACCTTAAAGGATTTCTGATGAAAATAAATGCTCTAAATGTCAAAATTCGCCCAAATTATCAAAGCGCGACTGAAGACGCAATGCGCACATGGTTAAGAGAAAATTTTTAAGGAAACATTTTGAACGGCGAGCGATTCCGAAAGAAATATATCTTCCAAGTCATTTATCGTGCTTTATTTTGACATGAACTACTTCGATGTTATTAGTTAGCTCTAAATTTCAATCTATATTTTATCCCTAAATATGAACATTCGCTAAATTTAAAACTGTTTGTATCTATATTGCTTTGTAGCATATGATTCATCTTCAAAGGTTTAAGATGTCGGCAAGACTTTAGAATTATGTAATATTCTAAATAATTATTCTAATATATAATTAATTATTAATTAATATAATTAATTAATTCTAATTATTATTCTAATATATAATCAAACTAAATTGGAAATCAGATATAAATTATTTGTAACAAATAATATGAAAGAAAAGACTAATTAGACTTAATTTTAGTGTAAGATATGTCGGTTCTGGTACAGTGTTCTAAGATAAAAAAATATTCTGAATAAACATGTATGTTAAAGGTATACGGCATTAACTCCAAGAAAGAGAATTTTAATTTCTTTATTTTAGAACAGTTTTTATATACTTTGCATTTGTGCTTCTTTTGCAGAGCCACAAACTAAGTACACTTAAGGTATCCGACTGGTTTAAAATCGTCGTTTTCGATGAAATTATCAAAAGATTTTTGTGTCTTAATTTTGTAACCTGTTTAATCAACTTTCTAAAATTGTCTCACTTTTTACTCTACGTGAATTACAAATGGAGTTACAGCTGTTTTATTACCGAACTGTAAGAATTATTTTATGTTGCATGAAAACTTTAAATGTGTTTTCTGAGAAATGATATTTTTGAGGAAAACTGTCGCCGTAACAATGATTTCTTAAAAAGCTATCTAAGTACTGATATGAAATTTTCTGAGATTGTTTTCTGTAATATGCTTGATGTTTTCCTCTAAAAACTAAGGTCAATTTTTAAATCAAGTATTATTTTTAAGTGCTTAAACATAAACGAAAAGCATTTTTTATGAAAAATTACCAGTTTAGTAGCTATGTTCATCTATATCTCAAAACTATTTTGAAGTACAAGAAATATTTTATAGCATAACACAGATAACTGTCATAAAAATGTACGCCTACAAGGATTTATGCATATTTAGAATATGATTTTGTCTATGGCTGTTAGCGTAAGGCAAATATTTTAGTCATTTTTCTTCAAATTTCTCAGTTTTTTTAAAAAAATATTATTTTGAAAACCTCATTTTACAATATTTTCATAGTTTTAAAACATATGCAGTTGAAAAATAACATTAAAAATACATATGAGTTATTTTTCAAAAAAATGTCTCCGAACACAGTCGGTTACCTTAATTAATCTGAGAATTATTTAGAAATAATATATTTCAAAAACATCATTGAAATTATCCATTTGGAAGTGAGAATTTTTTAAAAAGATCAAATCTCTGTTGAAGCGGAATTCCTAAGCAAAGAATTCATTTTTATCTTTGATACTTTTCTTTTCTCCAGAAAGACTTCAAAATAGCAGTTATATTGATTTCAATTCTTTTCTCTTTCGCTTTAAGAGTGAATAATAAATAGGCACGTGCAAATCTTAAAAGGATAAATCTTTGAACTCTAAGTACTATCTCTATTTGTATTTCATAGAAGTACGACATAATCGATATCAAAATATCCATAATTAGAGTTGAAATGTTATTTGAAATCAATATGATTTATTCAACCTCTGTACATTCTTCCACGTTTGCGACCGAGAATGATTTCGCCCTCTGACATGCTGATCGATTAACTCTCTCTTTAAAAATAAGTAATTACGCTGTATATTGAAAATCTCTTTTTAGCGTCGAGGTAGATTTTATTTTGAAAAACAAATTTCCTGGCTTACGTGAAGTGGTACGGTAGCAATTTTTTCACTTTAAAATATTTTTATTCTCTATATACACATCTTATTTGGTACTTAAATTTATTTATTACATTTAGCAAGGGATTTGGTTAAATACTTTGCAGTGAATATTTTCTGCGACAAAAATGATACAGCTTTACACTAAGCTTCGTTGCTATTGAATATAATTCAAATATCTTCCAAATTAATCACATAACATTTTGATAAAAATTAACTATGTAACATTGTATCATTTTCTTTTATATTTATTTAAAAGATTATAAAGCATTGAAAAGCAGGATGAATAGCGGATTTTCACAATAAAAATATAATTTTATAATTTCATTGACCACAGTAGGAAAATCTTCGGTTTAATTTTCATGAAATACAGTGTCATCGTAATTAGAGGAAAAAGACTCAGACTATATTGCTAAGAAATGTCGAAAATAGCCCTACTTTCTTCATGTTTTCGTAGTGAGATTTCCCGCCTTCAACGGAAAAGATAATCATTTTGTCGGAGATTCGAAAAAAATCCGACTAAGAAGGGGTTAAAATGTTATTTCGTCATGATTATTTTACTAAGTACGACTAAAAGGATCGAGAAACTGTTTAAAGATTTGGATTTAGTGATCTTTTCAGAAATATATTTACTGACCCAAACATCATAAAAAATAGATTTTACCTTATTTAAAGTGTTTTTTAAAAATGGAAGTGTATGCCCATTTCTAACGGTTTAGGAATAAGTATTGGCTAACGAATGGAATAGAATGGAATATTCACGACTTAATACAATTATTTTGCTAAGTAATTTAAGACAAAACAATCACAAAAATAAAAGAATTTCTTAAACAACATGTTTCAGACATGAAAAAATAGTATCCTGTAATGATACGGTATAATTATTTAACACATGAAAGAGCTCATAATTGTGCCATTATCAAATGAATTTCTTCTGAAATTTCACTATATTTCATTTGATCTATACAAATGAAACTGAAACGGAATTCTTAGAAATCTAAAATATTGAATAGATTCTATTAAAAATTTCCTCACAAATATATAGAGCGTAATGAATGTTTTAGTGAAGGCTTCGTTTCACTTATTTAAATAGACATTTGATAATAATACACACATAATTTAATAACAGTACTTATAATCATTTCATAATAATAATAATCTTACTTAAAATCTACATTTCCATTGTTCATGCATAGTTCAAGCTCTTCTTCTGGCGCACGTAAGAGGCTATACAATAATGTAACTAAAGTGGAGTGCATAAATAGTACGCTATTAGCAATCCAAACTAATGAATAGGTTTTTTCCAGATTTTGCTCACATATACTGTGAAGCAACTATGCAAATAAAAACAAAATTTTTTGTATATTATAGGGAATACAAACTGGATGCTGTATCAGTATTCATGTTGAATAAAAAGTGGAAATGCCTACCATTAATGAACCCCTCTGTCTAGGGCGATAAGGAGTCCAACGCCGCGTCTCTAGGTCCGAGGTTCAATCCTCTGCTAGATACTTATATTTTTAACCCTCTGAGCGGTTTGCTATTTTGATGTACTAGCTTTAAAGTCTTAAAAACTTGCTTTTAAAGTGAATAATTGGGTATTTTTGCGTTTAATCAAGTCTCTGAAATTTTAAGAATTTTTTATCCCTGGTAGTTTAATAAATTATACGTATAAAATAAATTATCTGCTTTTGAACCCAGTATGAGAAACGTAAAAATACGTGCAAGAAATAGAAAGCTTCTGCGTTTTGTATAGCCAATACATTTAAATGCCAACTATTTCATAGATTTTCTTCTGATTTGGATCAAAATACTATAAAGCTCAAAGAAAAGTATAGTGGAGGTTTTTGTGACAATTATTCGAATAGTTTGTTTCTTATTGATTTCCGAAGTAATATATCTGCCAGACCTCACTTTTAATTGATGTTGCTCTTTTTCAACAGAGAACTTCCCTTCTGCTTTTAGCCTCAGAATTTTTCTTTAGTTTGCTTTGATTTAAAATCTTTTTAGTATAAAGCGAAATTTTTTGTGTGGAATTATTTTCTGATTATAAATTTTCTTCGTACTTTTCTACCATATGTCTCAATTTTGATAATATTTTTTTAATTCGTAATTTATTCTGAGGAGAGAGTTACTAAGAGAACGTCGAATTTTTGAAGCGAAACTTCTTAACGCAGGCTTCGGGATGGGGAGTTAGCGTAGAAAAACCGACCGTCGCGAACGGAAGAGCGTCATACCAGCGCAGGCGCAGTCGATATTCCTAATTCGATTGCTTTGTTAGATTCAATAGTGAACTTCGTGCTGGAGGCGTTGCAATTTACCATAACAAAAGTGATACTGCTAATATTTTAAACCCAATCTACGTACATCATTGCCATACGGAGGACTTAAATGGCCGAGTTTTACGTATTTCGAAACTTTTTAAAAGGGATTTCGGGAGGTGGATTCGAACTCGCAAGTGTTTTTCTCGCAGAAGGACGCTATACCACTGCGCCATCCCCCGTCAAGATTTACTTGTTAGAGACATGTAAGTAAACAGGAGAACGATGTTGGCTGGTGATTTTAATGTTAATTTTGCGGATAAAAAATCAGAACCACTTGTAAATTTTCTTTCTGATGAATTTAATTTAACTATGAACAGTATTTCGGAAGTGTCGGCGACAAAGGTTCACACAAGCACTAATGCAGTTTTTCCATTAATAAAATAGAATCGTAGACATTTGTGTCGCATTTCAGTTATTAAAAACCAATTGTTTCCATGATAGAATGTGATGATTAGAATTTTTTGTTTCAATATACAGATTAATAAAAATATAAATAAATATTTTTTCAATAACCGCTTGTATTCCTTATAAATTTTTTTATCTGTATTAGTCATAAATTATAAACAAATAATGGGTTTATATATATTTGCGCTTATTATCATTATTATAAATAATTAATTATAGAATTATTAAAAGTTTTGTTTCATTTGAGAGAGGGAAGTGAAAAAAAGAGAGACAGAAAGAGATATTCTACCATTATACTTTTAGTTATTTAGAAAAGCGGAAAAGCTTCGCTTCTGTCGTGCGTCCACTCACCTACACACCCGCTTTTTTTAATAAGAAGTCCTCATAATATTTTTGCGTATTTTATTAGATAATTCTTTTAAAAAAAGTGTCTGGTAATGAGGAGATTTTGAGTAATATAATATTTTATATAAAAGTAATTTTAACAATAAAGATAGTACACGTGAAAGTATTTTAAGCTCCAGCAAAACCCGGTATATCAGGTAGTACGAAATAAGTGAGAAAAAGATTACACTGTTTAATTTTGAACTGTCTCTGGTATTAGTTAGTGAACTTATACTACTCTCGCTTTTATAATTAGCTTAGGGAACTTAAGCAAGATGTGTCTGAATGAGATCTGGTGACTCTCATTCCAGTGTTATTTTCATACCTTTACAATTTCATTGTGACATTTTACCTAAGAAATAAATTCAATTTTATTTTCAAATATATTTTTTTCTAATGAGAAGTGTTTTTAAATGCTTAAAGAGCTTATAATAACAAACCGAGCAGAAGGGAAAAAATCTATTACGAAGGTAATATAAAATGATTTGATGACAGGAAACTCAAGAAATGTAAATTGTATTAATAAAACATCTTAAAAGAATACAAATCAGTTTTTGAACTAGTAATCATTAAATTAAAAGAAATGGTATTATGTGCTATTAAACTAAAAATTGGTGAATAAATTCCGTTGCAAAATTTAATGTAATTTTTCTTTCTCATGAGGATTATTCGCTTTTGAAATTTCTTTCATACAGGTTAAATATTTCTCCATCTTTTTCTTATTGCGCGTATTATTTGTTGTTGCCTTTATTCAGTTATTTACAGGACTGTTAGTAATTTAGAGTCAGTTATTTACAGGAATGTTAGTAATTTAGTGTCAGTTATTTACAGGGCTGTTAGTAATTTAGTGTCAGTTATTTACAGGGCTGTTAGTAATTTAGTGTCAGTTATTTACAGGGCTGGCAAGCTGTCGTGCGGAAAGTAGCTTAATTTAACACATTTTAGATAAGGCGTCTTCTTATTAAATTAAATGTTTTTCTAAGAAATGATTAGGATAATATAATCCGAATTGGTTTCAAATTTATATTCTGCTCACATTCTTTTAATTTTTCAAATTTGGAGACATATAACAGATATTAATTATATCATTCGCGTAATTTAAGTGAAATTTGGTCATTTGAATCAATTTATATAAAAACAGTTAACATAAGAAAATTTCGTTTAGACTTTTGGAAGTTATGAAACACTGATTCTGCGATGAAAACACAAGTGTTAATCAATTATAATAGCAAAGATAAATTTGAAAAAGTACTAATTTCTGTAAATTTTATGAAACGCACTCTGTGATATGCTTTGACAAATTTTTCCAAACGTTTTAGACATTAAATAACATCCAAAACTTTCAAAATTAATCGAAGAATAATTGTATAAAATATATTTACAATTAACACACTTACATTTTGATTTTGGATGGTTTTGATACGCAATTGAAAAGGAATGACAAAAATATTCAACCATTTGTTGGCTCTATAATTTTATTTTACTTCAAACTAAACGAAAATTATTATTATAAAACATTCAGTGAACTAGCGTGTGGCAGTTTGTTAATTAAGAATTAATTAAGACAAATTAAGAGTTAATTAAGACAAATTATTTGGTAATAAACGTTAAACTTTGATACTTTAATATGTAATTTTTCATATATAATAAATAGACGAGAGGCGTTGAAACAATAAGAAATTGCACTGCTTTTAAAATTAACGGAAGACCATATTTTAAAACTTTCACAATTCGTTCTGTAGACATTAAATTATGCACATAATTCCACCGCATTTAGAATTCTGCTTTGACGTGTACTATAATTAATTAAAATATTTGATATAATATTAATGAAACAGGAAGCAAGTGCAATTAATTAAATTAACAAGATTAGTTTCTGCAAAATATATTTCTTGACAAACGTGTTGAATTCATAAATAATAAAACGAGTTTGAGTATAATTTAATAATGCGTACTACATTGATGAAGTTCCAAGTTTATATCGTAGAAGTTAATATTTCTATAATGGTTAACTCTGTCTTTCAAATATTTGACTATTTTATGAATACTTATGGCCTTCATATAATTTAATATGCAATCAAGCGGAGTATTGTTCCCAAATAGCTTTAAGCGTTAAATAACTTCCTTGTTGAGTAATCTATCTGTTGCATCACATAGTTGGAAGTGGCGAATTCTAACTGGTCAGAAAATATTTATTACCGTTTTTAATTTATTTATTATTCCGAACTCCCACTTTTCATTAAGTCTATCAGTCTCCTATCTTGAATAATATACTAACTATTTATTAGAATTGATAATCATTAGATTGATTAAAATATTCATGCGTGACATTTTTTATAATCAATAATATATAAAAAATAATTTACAATGCTTTAGATTTGAGATATTCTATTTAATTTTTTTAAATTTCACTAATGCTTCAATTACAAAATATGATGTGATGTGATAGTGTCAAAAGTTGAATTTATTCACAAGCAACTAAAAATCTAGAAACAGACATAGGGGAAAGCATTCAAAAGATATATATAATTCGAAGATAAAGATATAATGCGTAAATGTTTTCATTTAGTTAAAGTTACACGTTCTTATTATTTTAGTAAATAGCTTGTATATTTTCACCAAGACGTATGCATCATGCTTTCTTTTATCATTTATAATTATTATTATTATATGAGCTTAGAGATATAACATCACCCTAAAAGTCGTTATTGTGTACAATTGCTAATATAAATGAAAGGGACAATACCAGTGTTTTTATTGTTTTGTAAGAAAAAGGTAACAGAAAGTTTAACTAAATGCGTCTGCTTTACTATTAGATAAATTGTTTAAGGTGCAGATGTGAAATACTAATTAAGTAGTATCAGATTAATTGATAATTGCTATAAAACGGAGAAAGAGCGCGAAATGAATTCAAGTGTTATAGGAAGATGCTAAAAGTATGAGATAAATTCTTTTTGAAGTTTTTTTTTTATATTTTGCTACTAGCGATTGCTGTATCTGATCTTGCATGTTTCATGAATTTACCAGAATACTATTTTTGTTCATAAGACCGGAACCTTTGCTGTATTTCTTAAGTTCATAATAAATCCGTAGTCACCAAAATTGAACAATCATCATGCATAAAATTTCAACATATACGGTTTTAAAGATTCAGCTGGCTGAAATTACATAATTTTCCTAATGCGCAATTTTCCAGTGAATTGAAGACATTTTAGAAAGACAGCTATTGTTTAGAGCAAATTTATAAATGTTATATAATCATATAAGAAAACATTTGTCAAACAGCATTGACAAAATTCTCTTTTTATAGTTAATTTGAAAGAAAAAGTTTTTGTATTTTGAAAAAAATATAGTTTCTCAAAGAGAGATATAGAGAAGCAAAACTGGTAAATAGATTTTCATAAATAACACTGTTGTACCCCTTATTGAGTAAAAATACATTAAGTGTTCTAATATCAACATTTTGGAACGTAAGGGATAAAAAATGTATTTGTGCAATCTTTAAACCTGAGAAAAAAAATTCTGACAAAAACTGTTTTTTCGCAATTTAATTCATTGTATACAATTTTTGTTATGGTTATAATTTTCAACCACTGGTATTAGTTATTTTTCACATGTGAAGATACGGAATTTTAGAGCAATTACAGAAGGTTCTTTTTAATGAACTGTTTTTAATTCTAAAATTTCTTAAAATTTAAACAAAATTCTCTTTTTATAGTTAATTGAAAAGAAAAAGTTTTTGTATTTTGAAAAAAATATAGTTTCTCAAAGAGAGATATAGAAAGGCAAAACTGGTAAATAGATTTTCATAAATAACACTGTTGTACCCCTTATTGTGTAAAAGTACATTAAGAGATCTAATAACAACATTTTGGAACGTAAGGGATAAAATATTTCTTTGTGTATTTTAAAGCAATTACAGGAGGTTCTTTTTAATGAACTGTTTTTAATTCTAAAATTTCTCAAAATTTAAACAAAATTCTCTTTTTATAGTTAATTTGAAAGAAAGAATTTTGTATTTTGAAAAAAATATAGTTTCTCTGTTTTTTCGCAATTTAATTCAATGTATACAATTTTTGTTATAGTTATAATTTTCAACCACTGGTATTAGTTATTTTTCACATGTGAAGATACGGAATTTTAAAGCAATTATAGAAGGTTCTTTTTAATGAACTGTTTTGAATTCTAAAATTTCTTAAAATTTAAACAAAATTCCTTTAATTATATAATCATAAATTATAGCAAGTTCCATTGCAGAAAAATTTTCATTTCTTAATATTTTCTTGTTTTAAGATTTATTACTTATGATGATGCTAATAAGCAGTACTAAAAATGTATACTCATTGAATTTTTTTTTATCTTTGAATGATAAAAAGTTCTAGAATTCAATAAATTTTTAATAGGCTTTGTATATTATATAATGCTACATGTGTGTTGCAATTTTGTATTTGGACCTATCATAAACAAGTTAGAAAAGTTTTTTTTAAAAAACCTGTTTGATATTTATTTAATAATCGGAAGGTATGATTCTTCGGGTTATTCTCCTTGACAAAAATTAAAGTCTAATTCATCTAGATATCATTTTGGAATTCAAATATTTGATATTGGTTCTATGATGGTTATAAATTCTTATAAAATTCTTAAAGATTTCTAGTGTTTGCTTCAAAGAGTTTTCCTTAAGTTTATATTTTTTATTATGTTATAAAATAAATAACCTCATACCAGTTTTACATTGCAGTTTTGCTCTGCGTCCATATTAATTTTGCTTTTATATCCCATATGGTTCATCCATTTCTAGGATCCATAAAAAATAAATTTACGAATTGCAGAAAGTGATAAATCTTTCAATGGCGTAGTTAAAAATATATTTATTTGAGAAGGTCTCATTAATGATTAAGGTATTTTTTACCTTTCTTTTCAGCACGCTTAATTTTTCTTTCTTCGATTTTTATGAATGAAGTCTTTAAATAAATGAAGAATTTCCCCATAAATTTTACTGCAAGTATTTCCCATTTTATTAGCTCAAGTAAACAAATTCGAATTTACCCCTTTTTAGGGAAGCTAGCTCTAGTTGTTATTAATATCCATGGAATAGATTCAAAGAAGCATTTAAAATAAATTGAAAATCAAAAAAATTCCCCCCTCGACATAGAAAATGTGGTTACCTAACAATTTCCTGATACATAATTGCAGTAAAAACAAATCGTATCTACATGTAGTTATTTAGGACAGATTTTTGAACAGAATAAAAGAAATTCTAATTCTAGTTTCAATATCTATCTACATATATTATATCATTTGTGAAACCGCATTGCCATCAGTACTGCTGTTTATAATACAAATCTCGTTAACATGCTTTTGAAAATAATTGAAAATTAGCAGCAAACTTTATTTTTAGACTGTTTTGAGAGGACAAAATATTGCATTCGTCTTTGTTTTTCAACTAAAAGTAATTTTTGTCAATTCTAGACATAAAATTGTAAGGATGTAGAAATGAGGTTAATGTCGTTCTATTTTATATCAAATTTTAAGGTAGTTAAGTTATAGCCACTTCTTTTTTTAAATAATTATTTTGAATGCAAACTGTTTCTCATAAAACGCCTAATTATGAATAATAAAATTTGTAAAAATTATAGAGCGTTCAGATGATTATAATCGTTTCATTTTAATATGATTCATTTCCATATGTCTCTCAAACTTTCAGTAATTTTTAATCCAAGTTGGTCTTAACATGAAATATTGCCAAAATTACCTTATAAAATATCTCTTTTTAAAGTTTTTTCACTTTTTGATGATAATAATATTATAAATAAAAATAATAATACAATTCTGTGCTTACCATCTGTACTTCATTGACGGAACTAATACTAAGAATATACATAGTAACACCAACATTTACAGGGGGACCTATAAAAGAAAGAAATAATTTTAACAAGGAAACAATTATACAATATACACTTTTGTTTTGTTGGTTAACACTTCGAAATAACATATTATCTTAGAACAACATCCAATATTCCGAAAATTCATATGACGACAATTCTAGTCAGTAGTTAATATCCCGTGCTTTTTAATTCTTCAAATTTGTACATATTTCATCATTATTGGAAATATATTCTGTTGATGAGTTATCTTAAATTTAGTAAATTTTAAGAAACCACATTAAATTCTGTTACAAATAAAAAATATGTAATTACTCCGCATTTTTCTTTATTTAATGCTGAAAAGTTTTATGACTTTCAGGAAATGTTTGAAATGTTTATACAACTGAAGAAATTTTCTTCTTCATCTGTAATGACCAAATTTTCAAGACATAGTTTTTCTGGCTTGTGAAAGTCTATTGTATATATCTGTCTGTTGCTATAAAATAATTACAAACATCCCGTCAACATTCAGAGCGAGTGTCACGATTTATAAGTTTATAGAATAAATTTAACTAATTCTCACTATCTTTGAATTTTTAAATGTTGAAGGTATCTCATAATTTAAAAGCAAATCCTCTTTCGGAAGATGAAACATCAGCCGTAAATGTATCATACCAGGAACAACAACATTAATATTACTCCACCGTAAGAGAAACTTCTAATCATGAAAAACGAAACTATGATCCGACATTGTAAAAACGATCATTTATTTCAATTTCCTCCGTACAGGTAAGCACATGGTTAGGTTTTGAGAAAATAATAAAGTTATGTAGAAGAAACTTTGATAATAAATTAAGACTTTGCGATGTAAGTATGTTTCTTTTACAGTCAATGAGAGGATCAACAATTTGAAGATACATGAGTTGATTAGTTACAATCTTTTCTATTTTTATTTACTTATATCTTGGCAGTACTCGAGTTCTGGTTTAAGTTTCTAGAACTAATGAAGAATTCTATGAGTGTGTCAAGATGTATTATCACTGATATTAAGAAAAAATAGGAGTTTCTTGTTTCTTGGAAAAGATGTAATAATTGTAAGAAAAAGTGGGCTAATTTCATTTGTAGAACTACTATCTGTAATATAACATTATCATTACTTATGTATAAAGATATAGCTGGTACATTACTAATTTATATTTCACCTGAAAAATTTCAATGCATCATGTAGAGACGGATTATTACTAATTTTTGAAGTAATTTGAATTTATTTGGAAAGCAAAATACTCTAAGGAAGTCATAGAAGAGACATAAGACATTTATGAAAATAGGGAAGACTTAAACATTACTTTCTTAATATTTTAAAAGAGAAACGTTTTATATTGTTATTAAACTTTTACGAACTATTTAAATAAAATAATTCTTGTTTTAAAGTAAATGAAATGTGATATTCAAAAAATATAATATGTCAGACTTTTAAAAGACACAGACAGGTCTTGCTCCTTAGATTTCACTATCACTTCTTTCTCTGTTTTTACGGTTTCTTTCGAGAAACTTATTTTCTAGTTTTGAAGGTGCAATCAAAGTGAAATTCGCAACAATCTCCCTTTAACTTTTTGGATTCAGGGTAAATTTTATCCATTGCTGCAAACAGAAATATAAGAGTTTTGTTATTAAAAATATTTATTTTAATCCTGTTCTATGATAGTGAACACACATGAAATCCTAAGTTCGGGAAGACATTACATGAAATTGTTGAAAGCTACACAACATATTTATTGCAGTCAACCATCAACAACATAGATGAAATAATACATATACAGAGCGTAGCGTAAAGTGCGATATAACTCTTCCTGAAAATCTAACAAGAGACCAATGACATTCTGTGGGAAGTCTGTCCACGAGTATTTTACCTGTTCACTAAGATCAGCAATATTTCTTGTGGGATGGAGTGTAGAACGAAGTTGTCTTCGTATCACGCCCCACTTGTGCGTAATTAATGATAGAAGCAGTAATCGTGGATTTTATGGTAGAGTCTTTACATCTTTAAAGATTCGTCGGGTTGTAATTGGGGTATGGGGTTTAGGATTTTCATACTGGAAGCCTCCAACTATCATTTCAGCGATGCTGGACAGTATGACAACCAACTGATTCCACCAGCATTCTGATTTATAGCTCTGTTTACAGGGTAATCGGGATATCAAGGAGGGAGATTCTGTTGTCATTTCAAATGCATTCTTATGATAAAAACCCGCAGATATATCTGTTATATATATCTTTGAAAGTACTTGGATAAAGCACTTGATGGGATCTCCTTCTTACCAGCACCGAATTATCACTAACATCGAGACAGGAACGCCATTCGTCCATCAACCAATTCTGTTCTATTTGGACCTCTAATTAGTTCATGGCGTTGAATACGGCTTTGATAGTGCCAAGAAATAAGTGGCAAACATGCCGAAGGACGTTTGGAGTGTAGGCCACCGTAGAATAGACAATTCCAAACTGTTTGAATTGGGACTGAAGAATATTTGACAGCTCGAATTTGTTCCACAGACGTATTCCGATCCTGAACAGCCGTCCTCCGAACCGTCCTCATCGATCTTCTCTTTCACTTGCAAGCTGGGGTTAAGGAGACCTAGCTAACCATGCGTTATCTCCTCGAAGCCATTGCTGGAATCAGCTGTACATAGTCGTAAGATCTCGATCCATTCTTTCTGTTATTTAATGATAGGAAAATTCTTTTCTCTTTGAGTCCAACGAAAATAAATGTACTTAATTGATAGAATTTTACACAATACCATAGCTGTTTCTTCCGACGCATTCCGTATACCTTCAGTCAATATTTGTAAGACTTTTTAGATTATTATAATTTCATACAATCAGTTATAATGTTGCCACACACAACATCCTATTGTGTATTCACCTGAGCGTTATGCCAGTAATAACGAGGTTGAAACATTAATTTCATAAACCTTCAGTCAGTCTTGCTGAAAATATAATTTATAGATCCTCAAGCAATATCTTTCTGATGTTGTGATTTTAGTTTTTTCCAGTTTATTGATAGATCTGAAATAATTTATTTTGAATAGTAAAATTATTAATCTTCTTTTGGTGATCGCAAAACTGTATAGGGAAATGTGAATCATATCCAATCCGATAATAAAATATCTAACACTATAATTTTTGGTTTAAGTGTGTGATATAGCTTAAGTTTTTCTTTCAAGTAAGTTATGCGGTTCTGTTTAAATCCTCAGGTTTAACCTCACCGATTTCCACTGTAATATCAACTATAGCCTTGGATGATTAAATGAAAAGTTTGAGAAAATATGAGTAATAAATCAATATGGGCCATAAAGTCTCTTACTTTGCTAGCAGAGTGTTACGAAATTCACGAACATTTCATATCTATCGCATAAAAATATTTAAAAACATATTTACTTATATTTTTGTGTGGAAATTTACTCAACGTAGTATATGTGATGCGTTTTAGAAATTTCTACATGCAAAGCAAAATGCCATACTATTTCATCTATCACTTAAATTATATCTTATTAAATGATCTTGTAAAAACTTATTTGCGAGAATAAGCATTGGTATTGTGAAAATTCTGATTTATTTCGATATAGATGGGAAGACATAAAATCATCTAGTGTACTTCAATACACACACGCATGCTTTCTTGATGTAAAATATTGTTAGATTCAATTAAATGCTTAATAAAAATGCAAAATAAGGAAAGCGCAGACTTTTTTTAGTTAGTTAATCCAAATAGATACACAATTTTGCTAAATTTAATATAGGTTTATTTTTCACATAAATTTATAAAATTTAAAAGAATTATATCTTAATATTTCAGTAATACTGATTTCAATTGTTGATTTAAGATGTTTTCATTAATTTATATTCTTTGACAAAAAAACTTCAATTAATTTTACTGCTACATACCGAGTGGCAATAAATATAGTCTCGCATTAAAGTCGTCGAACTAGTATATGGATAAAGTTATGAAGTCTTTACAGACATTATTCTTATCTAAAAATTGTTTTGGAACAGTACATAAAATGTATTCTCATAAATATTAAATATTCTTGTATTTAGATGGATATTTTCGGTGATATTTTTAAACTGAGAATTAATTAATTTTATTTATGAACATGAATTACTTGTTTATTTTCTGAGTTCTGGGGTTATAAGAAATGAAAACACAAAACCATTATTTCACCTTGTTGTAGTTACAATATTTGATTGTGATTGCAAGAAAAAATGATTATAATTGACAGATTCTTTTACGGATTCATTAAATTTACTTCAAAGGGAATAAACGATAAAAATCATTTCCCAGTGAATGTATGATAAGCCAAAAATCGGTGATATCTCACACGTAGTGATGCAAGAAAATCTTATAAATAAGAATTATTCCTTCAAATAAGTTTTTAAGTGTTTTTTCTTTTTTTACAGTTATTCACTGCGATTAATTGAAACTTTTTAAATGAGAATGTGTAATTAAATTTCAAAAAATTTACGATGTGTTTAGATCCATCTTTTTACAATATATCTAAAAATTTGTATTATAAGTCTACACAGATTAATCATCTTTCAATCTTGATTAAATTGTTAAGCTGATTTTATTGAAAATATTATAAAATCCCCCAAAATAATTAAAGAAATTGTTGCATGATAAAGATTCATGATTAGAATTGTAATTAGTTGATTCCAACTTCGTCATAATTTATTTGTCTTCAGTCATTTCTGAATAACAGGCCAATAAGCCAGTTGGGACAATATACTGGCAGCAAGTGGTTTTCAAAGTAGTTTCTCTTTTTTTCTGAAAATAAAAATATTTCTTTTTTTTTCAAAAAGCTACAGTGAACACCATTCGTTTAAACGTATATTTCTTTTGCATTTCATGATTCAAAATAAATAAATTAATAAAAAAACTATTTAGAAATGTGTCCTGAAAATGTTTGCTCCACATATTAGTATAATAAATATAGTAAGCTTTAATTCAGTAAAATATACGTTAATGTCATTAACTTAAATCATGCGAAAGTACATCAACTTTATCGAATGTAACTACGATGGTTATTAAATGCATGTTTAAAAGTTCTTGTTGGTTTTCATATTCTGAAAAGGGCTTTAAAGTTTTACTCTACTTTTAAGACTTTATTTTTAGCATTTCTTTAATAAAAATATCATTTTTAAAACTCACAGTCTAATGTGAAAAATTTATCTGCTAAAAGATGAAATTGCTCTGATGCTTAAAACCAAATCTAGCTGTGAGGAGAATACAGTTCTAGAAATTCAATCAATTTACGCAGGCGGGGAAATTGGGAACAAGTAGTAATTGGGAATGGTGACTACATTGCGCATTGGTAAGACCCTAGCAAACTAAAAAGCATGTGCTTTGATTAAGACACTAGAAGAAAGAGAAAAACACTTTCCTACTCTTTTCAACGTTATTTGGTAACGTTTGTTACCTTTAATTGCAACCGTGTTCAGAAAAGTGAAATAAAAATTTCTTAAGTTTCATTTTTTGTTCTCTACGCCCAATATATGCAAGCTCAGTTGCTAATTTATATATTTCTTAGATCTATAGGATATAACGATTACGTAGAAGCTTCAATTTTTGTTTTTGGATTTCATCTTGAGAAACAGATTAGTGTTTTTAATTACCCCTGACTGTTTTTACTGAGGGGTAATTGGGAACGGCTTCTAATATAACTAAAATCTTTATTTTTTATGTATTTATAATATTTGATTATTTGATAGGAAACAATTTTAAATCTAGAAGAATGGTTGAGTTCTGTCCCATCAGTTAAGTTTACATTTTTATGTCAAATTATCAACCGACATTTGAAAACAATTTACCATGTGATCTACATGCATATAACTTTTTACCTATGAAAGCTCTTTATTAATAATGACATGAAGCCGTTTCACTTCAAGTTTGGAAGAAAACAAGAAATTGTTGACCGAGAAAGGAGAAGGCGTGATACTGATGAAGGAATATGAAGATGAGGATTTTTGCTCTTTTCAACAAGAAATGGAGGCTGCGTTGATGGAGGAAATAATTTATCTGGAATCATCCATGCTTGAGTTTTCAACAATTCTATTTGTTTTGATCTATTACCTGTGAGGTAACAGAATGAGTACACATTATACATACTTCTACGGGATTCAAGAAGCTGACGGTGGTAAATATGATACTACAGGTGGCTAAATAAAAATTTGTTTCGGTAGTGAATGACCAGTTTGACCTTTTCGAGAGTCAGTTAAAAGCTATACTCCCAAATCGTATCTTCGAAGTAGATTGTAAGAAATAATTATCTGGTTTTCAGTTAGTGTGAATGTCGAAGAAAAATCAATAGAATAGTGAACACACCGTTCGATTTCAAGTGGAAAATCTATTTTCTACTACTAAATTGAACTATTTGTTTCTACTAATGTTTATGTGTGAGTTTTAAGTCTTATCTATTTCCTTCCAGTTTGTCATAATATTCAGTTATTTCAGTTTCTATAAAGATTCATTTCCCAACCTTTTTGCACAAAATTTAAGTTAGAATGATTCTAAACTACACCAAATTGAAGGTAGTAAATATATATAATAGTTTATATGCGACATTCCATGACATAGAAAATATTTTTTTTCTGAAAAGCATTGAAAAAACAGTATTTTGTGATAATTGGGAAAATGCAGTTAAATGAATTTTGAGGCAATATGCAGTAGTTTCTTATCATTTGAAATATATTCTCTCCAAAACAATTCTTTATTGTGAAAAGAAGCCGAAATGCGTCTTCCCAATTACCCCGTAGTCTCTGGGGTAATAGGGAACACGTATTTCGGCTTCTAATCACAATAACGAATTGATTTGGGGAGAATGTATTTCAAATGATAAGAAATTACTGTATATTGCCTCAAAATTCATTTAACTGCATGAGATAGGGAACACTTGGGGGAAATAAGAAAGCTCTTAAAAGTGATGTTAATTAATTAATTAATTATTTTTGAAAGGAGTTATTGTTTAATGAACCCTACAGAATATGTTTATGCACTCATAAAAAATGCAGAACTCTTCTCAATCGCCTACTATCCTTTTAAAGACAAAAAAATTACAGAGTCTGCAAAATTTGTCCCAATTACCCCAACTGACCCTATATAATATGCTACAGCAAAAATAAGGCTCAGGAAATACTTGAATTGATAACTTTTAAGTCTATTAGAAATGTTTGAAACTTAAGATAGTTGAATAAAAATTATTTTTGATGTTCTGTAACATTCCCGTTAATGCTATTTCTACAAGCTGATTTAACTGTCACGAATTTTTTGAATATTTTTAGTTAGTTCTTTTCAGAATTCGTATTTAACATAAAGCCATTCAATAATTATTTCTCTCCTAAATACCAAATATATTATGATTTCTAACGTATTTTCATGCTTCGACATTTGTAGAATGACAGTGAATAAAAAAACGGTAAACCTGGAGTTTAAGGTGCCGGCCTGATTCTCGCCAATTCTTCTTGGCGCAATTTCATGTGCCGTCGCCAAATACTGTTTTGGATGTGCAGTATGCTTTTTATTGCTCTCTGGCGCGTGCGTCACCTGAAAACCGGAGATTGAGCACGCAATGCCTGCGGCATTTCAAGTGTGTACCGGGCAAATTTTTTAACTTAAAAAACATCAGCGGCTTCGCTTTCAGCATAGCGGAATAATCGTAGCTTCGCTTATTCATTGAGAAACGAAACACACAGAATAACATACACGGTACTGAACCGATATTCCATCCGAAGAATTCCAAACGAAGTTTTATTCAAATTCGAATTTATCGACCAATTGCATCGAAGAGTTGAACAAAACAGTCCAATCGAAACGTGGCGCAATATAGACTGATAAGAAAAACACCGATGAAAGGATCAATTTGTGCGCATGAGCGCTTGTCACTCGTTGAAAACATCTAGCCGCAACCAAAACAAATGTTCTCTCATCGCCGTTCTTGGCGGCAAAGATTTGGCGATCCTAAGAGGAACGAAGTAGGCGGGCACCGTAAACTCCAGGTTAACCAAAAAAACATCTATTAATGTAGATATAAGAAGGCTAATACTGCTTATGTTTGGAAAATACTGCATTATGTGTTGTAACCCTAGAAGATTTTGTTTATTCCACACTTATTTAACTTGGCTTTTGTCATATTTGTTAAGATGGAATTTTGCAATCGATTTTCCACTCATTTCTTCAAGCACTATAGCTTTCAAATTTTATACACTTGCGGGTTCTTGATGACAATATGTTATTTAAATATTGTCAGAACTTAAATATCAGTTACTCGATTAATTTAAAGAATTTTCATGCCATGCGAGGGGCGACACCTGTTAGGGAATTTGAGAAAAAACTTATTGCAAGAATTCATAATATTTATAATATTAAATCATAAGTTAAGAATTCAAGAGCAGAAAATAATTAAAATTAAATTTCAATTTTAGTACACTGATTAAACCGTGTCTTCGAAAAATTTGTTTGCATTTAATTTTTTTATCTATCTATATATAACTAGAATGTTCCGTTTGGAAGTTATTCAACGACTATTTTGTATCTCACCCCTGTGTTATGAACCATAGTCAGATAACGAGTTCGACACATGAGCATGAAATCCGCTCTCCAAACTTTACCGCTACACAAAATAGAAGATTTTTTACCTACAACGACAGACTGAAATTCCAGCCCGTTCATATGCTTGGCTCATTTCGGGTGGAGCCGGATCTGGATACTGGAATTCTCTGATCCCAAAGCCATCAGGCCACCGCAGAACCTTAATTGTAAGGGAAGAAAAATAGGTTGGCTTTGTTAGAAGCAAACCGGTTTGTAACCTGCAAAGTGTTTACCGGATTGAATCTCAGTATATTGATTCATAGGGCTTAAGTGTATATTCCTACCCACAATGAAATGTGGTTTCATAACTACAAACATTAAGTTTTCAAGGATATAGAAGACAAAATAAAAGAAAATGTTTTTTTGTTTTCATGAATCTATTTATTTTGCATCTTGGGAATATCACTAAACAAATAAAACTTTCAGTAATTTTCATTTCGAAAAAATTCTGGATTGAAATGTAAAAAATATTTTTGCATAGCATCCCAATATACGTGTTCATTCATTCCACGTTCGTTTATCATACACTATCATTCATTACTATCAATTCTATTCATTACTATCAATTCTATTCATTACTATCAATTCTATTCATTACTATCAATTCTATTCATTACTATCAATTCTATTCAATTTCCATTTAATCCTATTTCATCCCCTTGTATCGTAAATGTATAATTTACGTAACGATACAACTTTTTTTAAACTTTTGCTGAACATTAAAAATATTTCGTTGAATTTAAAATCCTCCATAGTTATTAATTGCCATTATTAGAATACAACTTGCGGGTACGTTTACATTAAACAAACAAAAGGAAATAAAATGATAATAATAGAGGTTATTTTTAGATATCAAAACATTTGCTTTGCAAAAACTTAAATAATTCTAATATCCCATTTTCTATTAGAAAGTATATAATTTCTGGGTGTTTTCTTACTGTTCTTTTAATACCTATTAATTCCTGGAGAGGCAATTCTAGAAAAATTTAAAATATTGTACAAAACAACACATTTCATCATTCTTAATCAATTAATTGTGTTGTTTTCAGGTTTCCCATTGCTTTTTTTCCTTTCCCTTCTGCCCTCTCCCCTACCTGTTAGCAAGTTTCTATGAAATGCAATTAAGTGTTAAAATTTTTCATTTGCTTTATTTATGATTTTGTGCATAAATAATACATAAAATAATAAGCTTCGTTTTATTTTTCCTGCGCTAAACCTTCTATAATAAAGCCAAAATAAAACTCGACCTCAGAAAAATCTTTCGATCAAATATAGAGGAAGATGAAACACTTTCTGTTATTTTATTTCTGCAGCATATTTAATAAATATTCGTAAATACTAATTAAGACATTCGTAAATACTAATTAAGGCATTCATAAAAAATTGTAAACAAATTCTTGTTTTTAACGGCGCTAGTATTTTTTCTTTTCCCCAAATCCCTAATCATCTTCGTCATTTCTTGGTCATTCAATATCAGGTCTGCTGTTCTAAAATTTCTTGTAAAAGTTAAAATACTAAATTTAAAATAAGTAGATTATTGAAATTATTTCAATGGGAAAAACATTTTCTTGTCCAAATAGTCTTCAGAGCAATTAAAATATTCCACAATCTCTTGCAAGAATCTCGCGTATTATTGATATCTAAATGACATTACGAAAAATGTAAAAGCATATTAACTAATATTCGCCTCATCTGTTGCCAATATTTAGTAGTTTGTTTGCTTAGTTAAAATGTGTAGGGGAGATCGGGGTTAGTTGTTACAGGGGGCAAGTTGTTATATTCGAATTTTAAATTAACTTCCTTTAGAAAATAACTTTTCTTACCCTAGATGATAGCCCTCGTTAGTGTGTCTTCCTCACCAAAAATTGGAATGCCTGCTGTCAATAGTAGAGAGAATTCTTGTGATAATGTTGATTTTGTATCCGTTAGTAAATTTTCATTTTTTATTTGCGACGGAGGCCTTGGAGATATCTGTGTAACGTCTATACCACGAAAATACCTGGATTTCTGATAAATAATTTTAAATATTCTGTACGACTCTATTATACCACTCACAAGTTTCAAGATATAAAAAAGCGTCACATGGGGCTACTTGTTACAATTTCGTTGGGGCTGATGGTTATAGCGTAAGAACGTGCCCGAGTAAGTTTTAACTGTGCATAATATATTTTCTTTTTAAATTTGATATGAGGAATTATAAAATCAAAATAGATGGGAGTACAACGCCTCAGGAAACATTTCTGGAGGCAGCGGGAGTAGTGATGACCGGTTGTTCATTGCGAAAGACGACTGGTAAATATGGAATTAATTTCATGACACTTCAGAGATACTGTAGTGTAATGAAAAATGCTAGTGATGGTAAGATGTATTTCTAATAAATTATAATTTAGTTAAGTTAGGGCTAATTAAATGAAAGATATTAAATAATTA